>APFE031699308.1:132060-201275 GCA_000404065.3 Pinus taeda | reverse complement strand
ATTATTAATATGATGATGATGGTGGTGGTTAACGTTAAGACCTATAATTTTTTTAGTTTTTAATTAAAAGCTCCTCGTCTTTCTTGGCGAGATTGGTGTTGTAGCTTTCTTTTTTTCTCTACGGTCTTCCAACTTCCTTTGTCTTGCATCTCCTTCATCTCTTCTGGTTCTTGGGACATTGGTGTCTTAGCTTCGCGATCTATTGTGTTCATCCTTTTGAAGGTAGTTGGACAACAAGTTTGGTCTAGGGGATCTGCTTTGCTGTTAATTGAAGATTTATTTTGTGTGGTATTCGAATCCTCATAACTGTTGATGCTTGAGGGGTTGTCGAGTTCACTTGTTTGTTGTTGGGTGGGGCTTTCTCCCTGCTTGTCTTGAGAGTTGTTTCTTTCTTGCCCGATTTCTTGTGATTCAGAGTTTTCTCTAGAGTATTCTTCTTTGATGACAATGTAGTGTTCTTTTTGTGCTCCTTTCCACCATGTAGATTTGTGGTGGTTTTTTCAAGCAGAATTTTTCTCGGAGGCTTTTGGGCAATTTTTGGCTAGATGGCCTGTCTCAAAGCAGGATCGACATCTGTAAAGGACACTTTCATAATCGAGTTTCTGGTTCCACACATAGTCTTTACTTGCTCGGTTTATTTTAGGTGGGAATTTAGCGTTGAAGTCCATTTCCACACAGATGCGTGCATAGGTGGTTCTGGCATATTCCTATGTTTTTGGGCACCTACAATAAAATTCCCCAATTGCATTTCCAATGGCTTTTAGTGAGGAGAGATTCCAGAGATGTAAGGGTAGACTTGGCAATCTCACCCAAACTGGTGCTGAGATTATGACTGCTATTGACAGATCAAATGATGGGTTTCGTGGCTTCATGAATAGGCCTGATTTTTCCCAAAACAATGGGCTGGAACCTAGAATACATTATATATTTTCAGGATTTTCAAAATATACTATAAAGAAACCCCTAGCACAAGGGTAGATATTAATTTCATCAGAAATGACAGGCTTCCATACCTCCGAGATCCAATTGTAGAGAGCTGTTAGCCGCGGCCAAAAACCATTGAACTGACAGATTAAGACACATTCAGAAAACTTCAAAGCCTCATCGAGTGAGGCCTGGACCACCTGGACAGTGGGAGCTGGGGCTTCACTGACGATATGGGCAGGAGCTTGCCCTCTAGAAGCAGACGGAATTGAGCCAACAGGTATTTTTGTGAAGCTGGAAGCCATATTTTACTTGCTTGTAGAACCCTGTCGCAGAGAAATAAGGCAGAAGATAAGATTAGATCTAGATCTAGCCATAGAATATTAGATCTAGAACCTAGCAGCAAAGAAGATTAGAAGATTAGATCTATATCTAGATCTAGTTGCAGAAGATTAGATCTAGAACCTAGTCACCGAGTCTCAGTAAGCCTTTTAATCTGCAAGAAACCCTCAACATATTTTGATTGCATGACTCGTAGACAGATCTATGGATCTCAACTTCAATTTAACTTTGCATAGGTCTTTGCTTTTACAAACTAACTAAGGGGGTAATCTCGTGATGTATTGTTTGTTTGTGCAGGCTACTGCAGTGCCAGCTAGATTGATTGCAAGCAAAGAACGGTTGAAAGCCGGATGGGATGCTGTGAAGGTCACCGAGATCGAACCTGCGACTGAAACGACTAGTGATGAAGAAGAACTTGTTTCCAGTCCTGTTGAGGAGTTTACTGTGGCAGAGAAAATAGTCGATCCAAACCCCGCCGTCGTTGAGAAATCAGAAGAGGAATAGACTGTAAGGCCAAATGCCTTGGAGCCCAAAGAAGAATCCAAATCCAACTAGTTGGAATCCAAGGGAGTGGAAAACGCAACCCAAGTAGTTCAACCTCAGAAGTGCCGCAGATCTGTAAAGTTCAGGAACGCGGCTCCGACTGGTCGCCCGGAGGCCTTGTCGAGGCAGTAATTCCATAGTTGCTCGAGCACTGAAGACGTGCGTGCCATTAATACTAATATTTTATATTTATTATAATAACTTTGAATAATTATTAATTAACTTAATTAAACCCTTAAATAAGTAAATCTAAACATTTAGTAGTAAATTATGGATGATAAAGATTAAAATAATCAAATTATTTATTTATTATTACATTTATTTACATTAATTGAAAATAAGGACAGTAATAAAAATAATTAAAACAGGTCGACATCCAATTAAAAACTTCTCACCTCAAAACTATTTAAAACCCTCATTCAAGCTCTTCTGCTTTCATCATTCAAAGAAGCTCTGATGATGGATCCCTGTTGGGATTTGAAACATTGACGAAAAATAGTTTTTACTGTGGGTTCTCCAGTTACTAGGTTAGTTGATATATGGTTATTCGATGCCATTGGTGCTGTTGAGGGGGTGGCAGGGGTGGTGACCTACCACCCCAAAATTATATTTTTTTCGATATTTTTAATACGACGATTAAAATTTCAGATCCCATTTTTAATCGTTACTGGCGAATTAAAGAGGTGACAAATTCACCCTTTTCAACCGTCGTTTTCAGTGCACCATCCCTTAACCAAATTGTTGTCTTGTTAGTGATTGCCACTTGGCCTAGTTTGACCAAAAATTTGACCAGCTATAACTTGAGCATAGAAACTTGGATTTGAGTGTCGTTCACATAGTTGGAATTAGGGCGATGAGTACTACGATCTGGTCCTAGTTTCACTTCCATCTGATGACTTTTATTTTTTAGCTATTTCAAGGTCACTTCTATTTCTCAAGCCACCTGGATCAGTAAAGATAACCACATCCCATGGGATGGGAATTAGAGGGTAACAACTTTGACAATAGTGTAGGTGGTAGCCTCTTTGACAATATGCCATTAGGGATTAAAATATAGCCATTAGTGGAGATGACATGATCCCTTAGGCAGAGGATTAGTCGGTGGAAACTTGACAAGGGGCTAGAGGTTGTAGCCCCCTAGATGATAGGTCACTGGGGAGGGGTTTAATCCCCCTCTGCCCTTGCTTCTTCTTCCCATCCAATCCCCCACAAATATGAATTTGTTCTATTTTTGTGCATTTTGTTTTTATTTTAATCAATTGTTTTGACCCATTGTAATATAATCCTGCTTAACGAATTACAATTGTAATTTAATCTTAGTTAGCGAACTAGAATTAATTATTATTATAAAGTACCTAAATATCATATTATAAATGATTAACTCAATAGAATAAGATACAAATATTTCAAAAATGAATATTATATGTACTATTTGAATATGATATTATTATTTTTTAAATTATTTATTATTATTTAAAAAAAAATATTTATTAAGCTTATTAATAATTTAAACTTATTCAAAATTAAGGTGAATAATCCTAAATTATTTTAATAAATTTTAAAATAACAAAATATCATTGTCTTTAAATACTTAATTTTGGATTCAACCATCTTGTACATATAAAGCAAAAAAAAAGAAAAACAGTAATAAAACCTATTTCCCAAAAAAATGATAGTAACCAACTTAGATCTATTTGAGGGATCAAATCTCTTTTTATTCTAAAAGTGGTTTGCATCTCAAGAGATTTGATCCATCCAAAGTTAATATGGATCTAGGTTGATTTAATTATTAATTATAATTATAATTAATTATTTATTTTATTTTTATTTTGACATAGTCAAAACTTTAAACAAGACATTACAACATCTCTACCGTATTGGGTGGGAGAATTTATTTATTTATTTTGTTTTGTTTTATTTTGACCAAGTCATAATGTTTAACAAAACATTACAATCTTTAACATGACATTATAACATCTATACCAAACTAGGGTGCAATAAAAAATCTTACTAATGAAACTCTTTCATTGCTTAGTATGATAGAGATGTTATAATATAATGTTTAACATTTTGACTAAGTCAAATTACATACAAAGAAAAGAAAAAAGAAGATTAACTTATTGTGATGTAAACTTTTTAACTCAATCAAAATAAAATAAAAATAACCATATAAAAAAATAAAATAAAAAATGACCCATGGTATTGACACATGGTATTGAGAACTCATAGTAATCATGTGGAATATAGCCTATTTAAAGTGGGAAATTAAACCAGCCTAGATCCATTTTAATTTCAGATCTACCAAGTGCTAAGGGGGATCAAATCTCTTGGCACTTGGTAGATCCAGAGTTAATATGGCTCTATTCAAAGTTGAAGTAAATGAAACCTTAATATTAAATATAGATAAAATGCAGATATATGTGGAAATAAACAATGATACTTTATCTGAATATAATCTAGTAACTTAGTAAGAGAGAATTCATTCAATCAAGAGTTGATCGGTTATATCTATATGTACAAACAATTGTGACACCAATTAACAAATAACATAACATCAATATTTGTATTTAATTTCTCAAATGAATTATAAATTGAAATCCATTTAGAAATATTAAATACATATAAATATACCACACAAGAACACCATATATCTAATATTAAAGTGGAGAAACTCAAGTAATAGGTAGAAACCCACTATTAAAATAGGGGAAAACATACTTAGCTTACATGATCAAATGTACAATATAGGTACCTTGAGTATTAGCCATTATACTAGTTTCTTTGTTCTCATAAGTTTGAAAAACAAAAGAAAAAGAATGTAACTTTATCTTTTATTGATGTTCTCTATTTATAATTATGTACCATATATATTCCTTGAGCATTACACTAATTTTCTTTGTTCTCAAACTTATGAGAAGTAAAAGAAAAATAATGTAACTTCATCTTTTAATGATGTTCTCTAATTATAATTAGGGATTGTTTGATATGGTCAATTTTGATTATTAAGTTAAAAATATTAAGTTAAACAATATTAAGTTAAACAATATTTTTAGTTAGATTTGTTTCATCAAAATTAATTACATTCAATTACTTAATAATTATGTGTATTAATTACAACAATGAGGGATGTTCATACTCAACACTATCCTATCTAGAATGCTCAATGACTTTTTGGCTATATTACTTCATTTAATCACAATGTTGTTTATTAATATTAATTTAGATTTCTAGGTTTTCCTTGTCTTATTTTCAGTCTTTACATCTAACATGTTGTTTGTTGTTCATTAATTACAGGTTTTCCACTTGGTGTTCTACTAGTTCTATTGCTACTTACTAAATTTGCTTCTTCAAGTCCCTTCTAATTTGTTTCTCCTTCAAGAAGGTATGTACTTAATCTCATCTAGGTCTTCTTGTATTTGGGTATGTTGGCTTTTATTATTGAAAACAAGTCTTTCAACCCACTACTTGATGACCCCATTACACCATCCTTCTTCCATTACCAAGCTCTATTGTTTTCCTTGTTTGATATGTTGCTTCATACTTTTCCTTCATGATTATTTCCTTGACTTATAATTGGACTTCCTTGGCATAGTCCTTAAATAATGTCATACTTGACACTTCATGCATTATTTAGCTTTTGTGTTGATATAAATCTTGCTTTAGCATATTCATCTTACCATCTCTTGCTTAAAGTTCCTTTTATTAATCTCAACAATGTCTACTACATGCTTACCATCTTTCACTTTATCAAATGTCTTATATAGTGTGACAACCCCTTTCCGTGAATTCCCCTCTTATGTACATTGTAAATATTCCATGTATTTTGATTATAAATTAAAAAGGGCCTAAGAATTGGGACACAAATTCCAGAGTTTGAGGAAGGAGATAGCTTGGGATTTGAAGGAATATAGACTTGTTACTGAAACCATGAATGGATAGTAGGTATGCTTTAAATTGGGATGAAAATATCAGTTAATAAATTTGGGCAATAGGATAAAAGAACCATGCTTGCTTGGACAAATTCACAAGGAACAAAGGATGAAAATTTATGAAGGATGGGTTGCATGGGAAGTTGGGATAGTTGTAGTCAACCAATAGGAGAATGGGGTAGAGAGATAACACAGACAGAACCACCTAATATGAGAGGGGAAGTTAGGGGCGACAAACAATGTACACCCATGCAACAAAAAACGACAACACCTACATGATGGGGAGGACAATCACACACTCCACGAAAGGAAGGGGAGAATTAGTGGAAGAGGGATTGTCATGTATGGGGGAGAGGAAGAACAAAAAAGAATTTAGGAGAGAATAGAAGGAAGCTCGGTGGAATAAGACAAGGGAAGAAGCCTTAGGGAGAGGAATGGAGAAAGCATAAGTGTAGGATTAAAATAGGACATAAGCCTATGTCACTACCATAAGAAAAGGGGAAGAGAAAGCATTCAATTGAGCATTAATAGCTGGTGGATGGAGGTGGTTGGTCGTCTAGAGTCCCTGGTTTAGCTGGAAGAATTGGTTTAATCC
This sequence comes from Pinus taeda, assembly GCA_000404065.3. Lineage (NCBI taxonomy): Eukaryota > Viridiplantae > Streptophyta > Pinopsida > Pinales > Pinaceae > Pinus > Pinus taeda. Next base: position 194,942 of record APFE031699308.1, on the reverse strand, counting down.
CTCAAGCACCCATACTCAAGCTTTGGAATCTAGCCTGGGGCCGACTATTGCAAGAAAGGATTGACTGCAATGTGTCTAAGATTTGGTGGAGATTTGAAGTCCTAGACTTAGTTTCTCATTTCCAATTGAGATAAATAACCCTAATGTTTTATTAGTATAATGAATTTCATGTTTATGCTATTTGAGCTGAAATGGTACCATTGAGGTATGAGGCATGACATGTGACTTGGTTGTTTATATGGTTGATTGGTATGTTAGTCCATATTTTCTCAATAGTGCTTGAACAATGTAATGAATTCATGTGTGAGAAGTTGGTTATCTACATGTATGGTACTTAGCCTTGAATCATTATGATGAATCCTCACACATAACATGAAATGTTGCACTGGCAAGAGCTGAGAATGAATTGATTGTAAGACATATGTGTATATCCCTGCACAATTGGAAGAACACAATATAAACTGGTGGATTGAAAGCATGAACCTTATATGTGTATGGACTAATGAGCCTAGATAATGCAAACAAAAAAGTGTGGCTATGGCCCTATTTAGGATAGGAATTGTTGTAGTAATATATCTTTGTGTGGTATAGGGGAAAGTTGTATTTTTTAGCTCGGATCTCTAATTAATCATTATGTTCTTGTGTGACCTCTTACTTGTTGAGTTACATTGCTAAAAGTATGGTAACCATGACCATGAAATAACTCTAGCTGATTTGATGCATGTGATATGTCATGAAATGGGATTTTATGCATGTTTGAGTAATGTTGATTTCCTGAGTAAATGCTAGGATTCCTACATGTATCCATCAACTTGTTTCCTACTTATCATTGGCCTGAGTGGCTTGTAACTTTATAAACTTTATGAGCTTGAAATTTGTCTAATGGGCCACAATGAAAATGAATGGCAGATATTTGTGTATGAGTTCTGAAACTAAAAATAATTTGTTATTAAGCCATGTTTAAATGTTACAAAACTCAAGAGGGGAAACCTCACACACACACACACACACACACACACACACACCAGTATATATATTGAATGGGCTGGATCGAGCCATGTTGAAAGCTCATGAGAAATGCATGCAACGTTAAAGATCAGGAGGGATAACATTTTAAATACCCATGTGAAGGCCTAAACATTTGTGTATTCATAGGCTAGGTTGAGGCCTTGGGAAGCATAGAAGAGATAGTGGGAGGCTGATGAAGGTATAGTTACAATACGTACTCCTTATATATGTTGTTGGTTAGTGGGTTTGAAAGGATATCAAGTTCAGGAGGCATAGCTCTAAAGAGTTGTGTAAAGCGAAATGTGTGTAAGCCCATGTATTTTCACGAGATGTTAATCCCTTATAATTTTGGAGGAAATGCGTTAAGCTTCAATACAACCATGCATTCTGGCACTATAACCAAGTGCGAGGGAAAAACATATTTAGATTGTCGATCTGAGATGGGTGTTATATAGCCGTCCATGTGCCCCAGAGGTTTGATACCTCGGAGAATTCAATGGGAGGTTGGGAAAGTCCCGTCAGCTAATTCCAGGATGACGTGGCAGGGGGGGTTAGATGTTAAATGATGGTGTGAGAAGATGGAAAACCATCGAATCATATATAATGTGAAAGAAATTAAAAACTTAGAGGGTTAAAGAATTCCATGGGATTGATGGAATGTGGAGGGCATGAGACAGATGATGTCAACCCGAAACCCCGGACCCTAGAGATTTTGAATGGAGGATATGGTAGAAATCCTAGGCTTTAAGTCTTGGGATGACATGGCGTGTAGGGCCCATTCAGTGGGGAAAAATGTAGGGTGGTGTGAACATGTCTCTCTATAGGTCAAATGGTAGAATAATCCATTGCCACATAACATAGTACTTTCACAGGAGGCACCCTAGAACCTTACAAGGGAGCCTTGGGAAAAAACTCCCAAGATTAAATCAATGGGGTGAAGTGGTAATGGTGGGGCCCCGAGCTTGCTACAATAATTAGTGGCATTAGGATGAATGGAGGAGGGACCTCCAAATATCTATGTAGCTCGGAAGGCCATCCCCCAACGGTTTCAATGGGGATCTGTATTAGAACCCATCTGGATTATGTTCCTCGGGTGACGTGGCATAAAGGTCTCACACTTGCATCAATTTGAATATATATATATATATTATATATATATATTATATATATATAATATATATATATATATATATATATATATATATATATATATATATATATCTATATATATGTGTGTGTGTGTGTGTTATGGGTTGGTCCATGTGGACCATATAAAGGGGATTGATATGTGACTTCAATATGGATGAGTTGACAATTGTGTGGAATTACCACGTAGGTGATGAGACAACATACGAATGGGGTAGCCCTGTGGGATCCACGAGGCAGGTCAAGATGAAGTGGCATTATCTGGTAGGAAAACCTTTGGATGGCCATACCTTTTGATTTAGGAGTTGGATTAGGGCAAAATTTATATATTTGGAAAGGTCTCTATGAGACAAATGCAACGAGGTCATCCATTTTAGCTTTTGATGTAGTCAAAAAAGGTCAAAAAAATGTTAGACCCCATCTCTATAACTAGACTTTGGAGGTAATTCCCAACATAATAATTGCCTCCTACTACATTAGGAAGGGTTGGGGATAGTAGGGGGTATGCTACAGAGTGGTATCAAAGCTTCTAGGTTCAACACTTCGACTAGATGCACACTATCACAGAAGGATTACAGAGCAAAGGTTTCAACTCTAGACCTTTGGGAATAATCTAGTGCATTGTTACTGAATCAACATAGTAGTAAGTCCAAGTGTTGGAACTAGCTTGAATTTTGGAGATTACATGAGACTTGAAGCATTGTAATAGGTGCTAGAATCTAGTTATCAAGCATATTAATTTATGTATGTTGTTGATGAGATTGATTATGTATGTGCATACAACATGGATGTTTGGAGCTAGGGCATAGCTCTAGTTCTAAGTGTTGTTGCTGATGTGGATAGGATTGCATGTTATTTATAACATTTTATTGTGATTTGCATGTTCGTTGCAAATATGTTCCGGTATGGTTGATTTTATTTTAAAATGCAATGGGTATAGCAAGTGTTTTCTATTAAGCATCCTGAAGGTCTGGACATTTTATTGATGCGATCATGAATGCTTGTTATTTATTTTTTTATTTTTAAGAACTACTCGCAAGTAATTTTCATGCATGACTGTTTAAGTGGTGTGTTCTTTTTCACTTGGGATAGTTGCACATGAAAATACTCATATGATATGAGGGGTTGTGGAAATCCTCGTGTTGGTTGTGTTGCGTAGCATGGTTGTTTCAATTGTTAAATAATATATATATATATATATTATAGATATATATATATTATATATATTATAATATAGATATATAACTGATGGGATCAGATAACCCCATGGTTAGTATGTTTATGATAGAGAGCCTCGATGAATTGGAGGCATATTTTTATGAATTTATTAGAGAATCATGTATTTAAAAAATGCTTGTTGTAGCCCTAGTTATAGCTTGCAATAATTGGATGGTATGTGAGTGCTTGCTTGGCAAGTAGGGCAGTGGTAGCACTGTGATTGAGTATGCATTGACTGTGATATTTCCTACACATATATGAAACATTTTCATAAAAAAAAAAAAAAAGGAAAATAAATAATTATAGTTATAAATGGAAGATGTTTATACGTTAATGGATTTTTAACTGGCCTTTTGAGATAAAAAGAAACCATTTATTGTCTTCTTGGTGAAGATGTTGACTTCAAATGGCTTTACTGGCCTTGGCAAGAAAGACTAATATTTTAAAATTTAAAGGTTGATTTTTAAACTGATAATAATAGTCTCGTTCAAGAGGTTGATTTTGAGTTAATACCGAGAGTTTGGTAAAATAATGGTCTTTTAAATTTGGGAAAGCACGATTGTAATTTAGTTCATATATGCATGAACACGTGGAGTTCTAATTTTTAAAAATTACCTAATCATTCTTTGGATCTTGACACATGTGGCTAATGAAATTTTTGGAGAGGTTTGAACAACTATAGGGTTTGTGCTTGGCTTAGTATGATGAAATGGGAGTTGGTGTACTTATTTATATTATTTCCTTAATGAACTAATACCGAGTGTGTGTAGAAACACATAGCAAGAATAGATGGTAGTGAAAGGAAGAATGTATCATGGCATGATGCAATGGGATATGGACCAAGTCCACCAAGAACGAGAAAGAGGGAAATTCATCCAAAGGAAAATAACCTTCTGTAATTTGGAGGTTGAGCTCAAGGACTTGACAGCTAAGCTTAGGGATGTGAAGGTTGAGCTTAGAAGCTGCAAGGAAAATAATCAAAGGCTTGTTAGGAGCCAAAAGGATCAACTAGAGTTGAATTCCATATTGAGGTAGAACTTGTACCGCCTTCAAGGGCTATTGCAGTACACTCCTAGTCTCCAAGATGTGGACAAAAGTCCTATTGGCAAGGCCCAAAAAAGGTCCCATGAGCTTGAAAAGAAAAATAAGAATATATCATGTTGGTCTTGTGGGAAGAACACTTGAGAAGGGACTATCCCCATAGGAAGGAAAATAAGGACGACAACCCCTGCAAGACTTAGGGACATGAATCTGTAATTCAAGGTGTCGAAAAGGAGGAGGGGGCATCCCCTCAAGGTCTCTAATACACACATACATATATTGAAAAAAATTCCCTTGCGAGTTACTTCAAGGGAATTGGGACTTCAAGGTTGCTAAGTATCTTGGGAAAACTCTTGGACTACAAAATATATGTATATGTACAAGTATGCAAAAATGAAGGACACACTGAACTTTGAGACTTATGGAAATCGAGTCAATATTTTGAGAATTTTCTATTTTAACACTTACGTGCCATGTTTTTAATTTTATTGGCCTCTTAGGTTGTTTATTGCGGTGATTGTTGATTTGTGCATGGCCATGTTGTTTTTTGGGTTTTTTTTTTTTTTTTTAATGATTGCTATTGTGAATTCCATTCTTGTGTTATTTCCCTTTGTTTCTTTTCAAATTTTCCTTGCGACTTTCATGCTTAGTATCTGGAAACATTTGTTGGGTATGGAAGAGCTTTGGTAAGAGGGCCAAGGAAGCCAAACAAATAATATTGAGCATAAAAAAAATAAAAGATAAAAAATGGGAAATGTTGGGTTTGGGTGACAAGTTTACTGGATCATCGCTACTAAATGTGACAATAAGCATAAATGAAATTTTTACACACTGAAAAATGTTTGTGTGAACGACAACAACAATATAGGGAGGTATATAAAACTCTAGGTTTATGTGACATAGGCTAATGTATTCCATTGTTAAAGAAAGGGGAATTTTCCTAAACCTTAAAAATTGTGTGATTAATATATGTACAAATGCATTCTTGTATGACAATGCAATGAAGGAACGACGATGTTGCCTGGTATGACAAAATATTCATAGAGAACCATCATAATAGAAGGATAAGCAAGTTATCCTTAAAAATTGAAATATGCTTATGTGGGTGGGAAGGAATTAGAACTTTTATGTTTGGTTAACCTGATAAGGCTACCTAAGGAGTTTTAGGTAGATTGAAACAACCAATAATGTTGGTTCAGTCCATGGGAGATAATGGACAATGAAATGGCAGCCGCATGAAAATGGTGTAAAGGAGGTTCTCTTGACCTTAACTCAATTTACATATGTAAATTTGTGATATGCTCATGATCATGCTAATGTTTGTATACATATATGAATGCCATTGTGACTAGTAGGTTTTGACAAGAGTCATTCTGTTGATGATGCTGGACCTGCCAACATGTCAAGGGTATCTCCTTGGTAAGAAGTCCCAAGTAGACCTTAGACCGTTTGGTGTAGGAGTCCTAGTAATGGGTCGTATGGTAATGCCTTGACCGTGATTTCACACAGAGGCAAGTAAGATAACTCTATCAATAGCAAGGGTGTGACCACTGCAGTGAGTCAAGTAATGTGTTTGTGAGGTTCTAACACATGTGGGTTGAGATGAGTGGGCCCCTTGGAAACCTGTAATAGTATTCGGATGGGAAGGGAACACACAAGTGGAGATGCACCACAAGCTAGAAAGCAAGTCAGCCGAAAATCCAAAGTGATGGTTAAACCAACAACACATATGCAAAAAGATTCGTATGATTTCACACAAAATAGTTCATACACAACTACATAATTTAAACAACATACATTGCTACAACAACTGGAACAATCCAATTACAATAACAACATATGCATGAAAACGTACTGGCTCTTATTATATAAAGAAGTGTAAGTTCCAGTCATACAATACATCCATGTAAATCCACTAGCCCCAACAATGGAACGTTACAACCACATCCGCCTGCTCCTCCAAAGAGATGTACTAGCTCAGTGCAGTGGAGAAGCCAAGGCACGTTACAATACTGTCCAAGCTCTCTCCAGGATAGTCTTATCGAAAGCTTGGTTGACCAAAAGCCTCTACAATGAGTTATGAGGGACTATTTATAGCAAAGGGTGGGGTGACCCTTGACATTCCCCTTTGTGGCAGTTCAACTACCCTCATGACTCTTCACCTACTCTATGACTGTTACATCCAACTATTGACACTTGACATGACGTTACACTACAATGCACATGTACTCATGTGAGGCAACACGACTTGAGAAAGCTATACAAGACATCATTGACACTCAATCTGTTTTGATGAGACCAACTCTTTGACATGCTTGTGATGGCAAAGATGGTGAGATGATGCCAAGCTTGGTCATCCGTGATGGTGTGCATGCACCCCGTGGTGACATCTTGCTGAAGTGAACTCTCGCCTCCATTGCAACCAGTGCATTGATTTGAATCCTTCATCTAACTCATCTGCTAGCATGTGCATGGTCTTCTTGGGTGTGGCTAAACCAGCAACACAATGATGCATAGTGTTCGTGTTGATCTTAAAGTGTGTTCTAGTGGTCATGCGCATCAACTTGCTGAAGTACATGTTCAGCTCCATTTGGACTTACTTCTTGTATTGGCCTTGGTGAGTGTGCTGAATGGTTTGGATTGCATGTGTGCACACAATGACATGAATCCCTTACATGCGATCAACAACACTGCTCACCATGTTTGCTCCATGCTAGTTGCTAGGATAGATGTATAACTTGTATGGGTGCAGTTTCATTCATGAGTGCATGTTGTGCCCATTGTTGTTCCTGTTCCTGCTACAACTCATTCGTTTGTCTGTGCAGCTTCATGTTATTCCTTGAGTTGTTTCTTTAGGACATGCAACTCCTTCTTTGTTCCATTCTCTATCTTTACATGATCTTCATGTTGTGTTGTCACCTCATAGCCTGAGTCTCTAAAGTTTCTTTCATCATCTGTGGATCTGCTTGAGCTCGCAACATTTTTTTACCTCTGCGTTGTCAACAACCTTGCTCTTGCATTTGTTGCATTTGGTATGCTGCTTTCAGCTGCTGTTCATGATGCTACTTGTTGTGATGTTGCTGCTGTCATATCTCAATGTCCTCATCTACAAACAACTTGATATCTTCGTGAGTAGGCAAGCTCATAGACATTTGATCGACTGCATCTCCAGGTGTGCTCTGAATGATGTCTTCAACTCTGCTCTCTTGGAAGCCATTGTACTTGCAATGTTGAGAGGTAGATGAATGCATGCTATACCTAGAGACATGGCAACACTCATGGCAAGCATTATGTTAGTCGAAAACCAAAATGAACTTGAGAACTGACTTGCAACATACTTGTGTGATTGATCATGAAGGTTGTGCAATTTCAGCGAGGAGGTCGGGAGACTGACTGCTAAGACTTCACAAGGCATAGTCTGGGCTACTGGGAGACTGACTAACTGCTGGAACTATGCAATGCATAGTCTAGTATCACTGTTGACTATTGTAACTGTGCATTGCACAGTCTAGTCTGGCTGTTGACTATTGGAATTTCTCACTGCACAATCTTCGCTGGAAATGGTTGCAAGCTCAGTTACTGCATTGTGCAATTTTCTAGGCCAGCAGTTACTGTTCCTTAGAAATGAACAAAAAAATCCTAGAGGATAGTCACTTGGTAGAAATGCGCATTTATGGAGAGGAAGATTGAGTCTTCCTTCCCCAGATTGCGCAATTTTGTCTCAGTGAAGGCAGATTTTGGCCAAGGTTTCCCAGACTCTCCGACAAGCAATTGAAGGTGAATGTGAGTGTGAATGCATGGTGATATTGAGTGTAAGCATAAGAGAATGATCATGCATGTAAACAATGAATGACAGATTTAGAGAATGGAACAACATGCATATGGGTGAGGCGAGTCACCGAATCACTGACTGTTCATGAAAACCAGTTTCGTGCATGCGATAACAATGAGATGTCAACGAAAATTGAAATAGTACTAGGAGAAGCTGGTATACATGTAAATGACAGTAAGCATTCAAAGAAATCAAGCAAACAATACCCATACAAGCGAAAACACAAAAAGTGACAGAAACGCAACATAAGGCATGGAAAGCGGGCTTACCCTAAATCAGCTGTGTTGTATGTGCCAACAACTCCTAGATGTGATGTGGGATGTCGGAGTTGCAAGGTTGATGTGAGGAATGAGCTCTGCAGCATCCGGTTGATGATTTTTGATAACATCAAGGTTGTGACGTGCATGCCACAAATCTAGGGGAATTAACACTTGGTGGGAGGCTTCTAAAATGATCCTTGCATGTAACCTCCAACTGCCAAAAATAGATCCTTGAGTTAAGGGATGCCTTTGCATGCTGCCTTGGGAGAAGCAACTCATGCATGCAAGTCAGTTTTTCTCGGTCCTGGAGGCAATCGGTCAACTCAACTGCACATGCAAGAGGTTGCTCAACTGCTGGGAGGAAATCGCATTTCTGGCTAGGAGCTGGGCTAGTTGCCTAGGAGATTTAAGCAATTTTTGGGTAGAGTAGCTGTCTGCTACCTACATTTGCACAAATTTTGGGCTGAGCATCCTTGCTGGGTAAAATTGCGCAATTTTCATTGTGAGTGTTGACTGCCAAAATTGTGCAATTCTGGAGCCCAGCAAGCTGCCGGTCAGGATTGCACAATTTCTGGAGGGAAGGTTGGTTGCCCTCCAGAATTGCGTAATTTATTGGTGGAGCTGCTCAGCCTGCAGCTCGACCAAGTCCGGGTGATCAGGGGAATGCATCGAGATGTGATCAACAAGTTTCCTTTGTGCAAGAAAAACACTGAAGCTCATGAACTTAAAGAAGAAAGACAAGCTGCTATGAAAAGTTGGTAGGGAGGCTCCAAAACGAAGCTAAGGAAAAATTTTGGAGGGTGGTTGTACCTGCTAGAAAAATTAATGTGAAAAATTGATGGGTTATATTTTATTTGATGCAATTGTGGATGGCATGTAACATTTTCGGTTGTGTGAGGAAACGAGGGGGAAAAAGTAGCCCTGGCTGGTCTACGATTTTAATATCATGGGAATTTGATTCTTACATTGTGCCTAGGTTGAATTATGAATAGGGAATGTTGGAGGATATATCAATACAACAAAAACAATGTGATCTCCAGCATGTTTTGTTGTGCCATGTGTACATGTCGTGTTATATATGTGTAGATGTTGTATTCTGCCACGTGTGTGTTGTATTGTGCCCAATATATGTGTATATGTGTTGAGTAATGTGTTAGGGCAAATAGGTATGGGAATATATGGGAATGTGTGTTGTCTAAAAGAATTGATTTGATGGTGGAGGCATAAGCCTTTGTATTCCCTTGAGGGTGGAGGTATCAACCTCAACTTCCATTGTTGATTTAAGGGTGGAGGCATAAACCTCTGGATTCCCTTGTTGTTGATTGAGGATGGAGGTATCAAACTTTGGATTCCCTTGTTTCTAATTGATGGTGGAGGTATCAACCTTTGGATTCCCTTGATGGTGGAGATATCAACCTCTGGATTCCCTTGTTGATTTGAGGGTGGAGGCATAGGCCTTTGGATTCCCTTTAGGGTGGAGGTATCAACCTTTGGATTCCCTTAAGGGTAGAGGTATCAACCTGTAGATTCCCTTAAGGGTGGATGTATGAGCCTTTGGATTTCCTTGTTGATTTGAGGGTGGAGGTATCAACCTTTGGATTCCCTTGAGGGTGGAGTTATCAACCTATGGATTCCCTTGAGGGTGGATTTATCAACCTATGGATTCCCTTGTTGATTTAAGAGTGGAGGAAAATGCCTCTAGATTCCCTTCAAGGTGGAGGTATTAGCCTCTTGATTCTGTTGTTGATTTGAGGGTGGAGGAAAAATCCTCTAGATTCTCTTATTGATGATTAAGGGTGGAGGTATAAGCCACTGGATTCCCTTGTTGCAAATTGAGGGTGGAGGTATGAGCCTATGGATTCCCTTGTTGTTGATTGAGGGTGGAGGTGGGACACCTCTAGACTCCCTTGATATATTGATGGAAAAGGAAAGAGGTATAAGCTAAATGATTGCAAATTCTTTATGATTAATATCATGAGAGATTGTATGCCATGTTACATGGAAGCATGTGAATTTCCTAGTATGGGTGAATGTAGATGACTGTAAGAAAAACAAGTAGCAACTTGAAGATATTAGAGTGTGCAACAAAAATCACAAAGAATATTACAAGGAACCACAAAAAGTGGCTCATCCAAGGGAAATTTTTCATGTTTATTTAGTTTATGAGAAAGAAAATTGTGAATGTGTATATATTTAATGTGATTGTAGGTGAGCTGCATTATAAATCTCACAATGATTATGCTGGGACTAAGCAAGTTTTGCACTGCGTTCAGGATTAGAAGAATGAGGACAATGTTCCTCCAAGGGGGAGGGGTTTGTGACAACCCCTTTAGGAATATTCACCTCTTACATACATTGTATATATTTCAAGTATTTTGAGGAAGGATATTGCTTGGGATTTGAAGGAAGCTTGACTTGTTATTGGAACCATGAATGGCTGCAAAGTATACTTTAAATTGGGCTACACATATCAATTAATTATTTTGGGCAAGAGGACAAAAGAACGATGCCCACATTGGATGAATTCACAAGGCATAAAGGACAAAAATTTATGAAGGATGGGCTACATGGGAAACTGGGATAGTTGAAGTCAACCAAAAAAAGAATGGGGTAGCGAGTTGATTTCCTATAGTTTTCCTGAGTAAATTATATGATTCTTGCACGTATCCATCGACTTGTTTCCTTGTTATCATTGGCCTGATAGGCCTGTATCTTTCTGAACTATTATGAGCTCGAAATTTTTTTAATGGGCCACAATAAAAATGAATGGGATATATTTGTGTATGAGTTCTGAAACCATAAATAATTTGTTATGAAGCCTTGTTTAAATGTTATACAACTTAGGAGGGAAAACTTGATACATACATACATACATACATACCATACATACATACATACATACATACATATTGATTCTAGGCAAAATTATATGTTTTCTGAATCACGTAAAGAAGCATATGAGAAATAATGATCTTGGTTGTCTTAGCTATTAAATAAGGAAAATAAGGATGTATTGTATAATACATGAGTTATCACTCAAGAATTTTATCCTCAACCAAACTAGACTCCCCCAAATATTGATGTCGATAAGATATATAATATGCCTGTGTTTAAATTTAGAGCTACTAGTCTCTTCCTATTTTCCTCTGTGAATATATGTATTTCCTTATCTCAGCAAGTCTACCAAGTTCCTTTGATCCATAAGATGTAGAGTGGGGTATTGAAAATGGATTTAAATACATTCATATTGGGCTAATAGAGTTTGGAATCAATCCTCTTGTGTGACCTGGACTAAATACTTCATGCTTAACTTGTGTCCTTGATTCTAGAGCTAATGATTTTAATGATGCATTAATAGGAGGTTTTCAAAGTCCTTTAAATAATGGTCCTACATGGTCATCAACAATCCCTCCTATCACATCTGATTGACAGACCCTCACATTAATGAATTCCTACAAGCCTTTATTCAATTCCATGGGTTTAACTTTGCTCCTAATACCCAAATACCTCAACTTCATACCACCGTTTGTATCCGTTTTGTCACATCAAGCATTCCCCCTATAAATTCCAAACTGCATAAAAGAGAACTCAAAGAGGGAGTTATAGTCGACCTAGGTAATGAAACTACACTCCAGATTGGATTTAGTGAGCTAACTCTTCCTTTGTAGCAACCTCTCTCTCAAAAGTATCCCCAATTAGATAAAACATCCCACCAATTGAGAGTTGTACCCACAGGATATCGTCAAATTAGTCTCAGGTTCCAGAATCCTAATCCATTAAATCGAAGTTTGTCAAGACTTGAAAAATTCACCTGTTCCTCTGAGATTGCCAATTTATATTATACCTACTACTAGTTTTGGTAGTCATGTACAAATGGATAAATCCATTTTTTCTAAGTCATGTGTGTATTTCCAAAATAACACAAAAAATACCAAAATAAATATCAAACTATTGATACTCCATCGAGTTCTTAGTCACATCATGGTCAGCATTCAGATTGTCTTGATTGTATCATGATTCCCACATCTGACACAAAAATGTACAATCTTCTTAGAGAAAAACATGGAAACATAATCACACTTCCTAAGAGGAACTTAGAGCCAACAAATACTGCTCCAAAATTCAAAAATCATTATATTCAAAGTGATCTTCAATTCTTGCATTATCGATCATCTTCAGAAGCTGAACCTACTGAGCCAGTCAACTTGCTCAATTATAATAATTATCAGTCTGTATGTTTGAATCAAAACTTAGATGATTTAGCCAAAGACGTTCTTGAAGTCAAATAGCATGTCAAAATGATACATCAGACATATGATACTATGTACACTCATCATAATGTGCAAGAGGAGCAATTAAAATAAATCATAACTCAATTAGGAGTTATTAGTAAGGTAGTGTCCATCTTTCAAGAATATTTTCCTAGACCATATATCCTCCCAACAGTGAAGAAGTTAAAGCTGAAGGCCCAAAATTTTCTTACTTCAAAAATTCTAAGTCATCTTCTACCTTATCTTTGAAAGATACTTCTAATTAATTTGCAGATACTACAAGAATAATAGATGGAGCTAGATTAGCTAGAGAAAGGCTAGATCTGATTAAGACCAAGCTAGAAAGATTCAAAACTTATGAAATCAAGATGGAAGGACAAGAAGATATTGGTGAGTCTTCTAAACATAAAAGAAATGAATCATTTCACTTCTCACATAAAGCTCCAAGAACTTCAAGGTCTAATATTGGATCTCAGTCCCAAACCAGTCCATTTTCTAAATGGGCTCATTTCATGTCATCAACAGAAGCTCAAGAAGAAACTACTCCTACTCCCAATAGCCAAGGATCAACCTTTTTTATTAATTTTGACTGTTTGAACAAAGATCAAACACTGATCTTACTGCAAAGGATTAATGCATGGGCTAGTTAGAGAAAATATGACCTCAAAGCCACATGGAAGGATGTAGTCATACAGGTGACATAGGCATTAATAGGGAATGCTATACTTTGGTGGGAAACATTGAAAATATATGAACAAATTGCAATCTTAATCAATGAAGATTCCCTTGAAGCAATGTTAATGGAATTATCCCATGTTTTTCTTGGTACTCTATCAACAAATTCAGACCATTATGAACAAACGTTCATGAGTCAAAGGTTATGCAGCCTAGATTGTTAGATGAATACTATTGCACCATGCAAAAGTTGTACCATAAAATCATATACCACCAAAATATTTCATATCTGCATCATTATATAGCATCAATGCTTGACAAAATCCAGAGATCGTTCACCAAGCACTATCATCTCAAAGTATCTAAATATATACTCTACCCTTAACTTCTTTACAACATCATATTCTTCAAATTCTTAGGAACAAGTGTGCATCTTATAAGACCCAAAAGAATGTCAAGAAGTAGCTAAGTTTCAGTCCTAATCTTTGCAACCCTTTCTTAGAAACTTACCACTTTGGATGCTTTAAGAACTCCTCCAATAAGAGTTCTCATATATCCCAAAGAAAAAAGTGTAAGTGCTCCAGCGCACGATATATATTCCCTAACCATTCTAAATGAAAAGAGCATCAAGGAAGAAAATTCCCCAAGAATAGATATGTATTCAGAAGGAGATCAAAACCAACTATAGAGTCAAAATTTTTTATTTGTGGGAGAAAAGATCACTGGGAAAATAAATCTCCAGAAAAGAACAAAAGAGGGATCCAGAACAAGGTTATGGAACTGTTCAACTCCTCACATAATCCAGCTGACTGGGATTTAGTCTTTGAATCAAATTCTGATTTTGAATACTTTTCTGTAAATACTGACTTTGATAGTGACATTGAAAATGCATTTCAAAAAATTTCAGTAAAATATGATGCTACAAGTGAAGGTGATTGTACATATCTCTCTGATTGCCTTATGTTTTCTTTTAATAATACTCAAAAACAAATAGCTAGTTTCTAGATGCAGATGGATTCTAACAATCCAAGCCTAGTTATCCCAAGGTGACAGATCCAAGAGAAAATTAATGCACTAACTATGGAATCCCAGCCTCATGAATACCTTGATCCTACATAACGGTTTACAATAGAATCTACACTAGAGCCCAACAGAGAAACATGCCACGGATTTGTCTTAACAGACATCAAAATACTTGAAGAAAGTCTACAAAGAGAGAGACAACAATTGGTCAGCATAGTAGAACAAATTAAAATTAAAATTCAGAAACTAGACAAACTCAATTCCAAATTTGTATCATCTATCTTTGAAAAATCACACACAACAACTGGGCTAAATACAAAAGATGAACCGTTGAAAGAAATCAGTGGCGTTGGAGACAAGATGGTCATTCTAGTTTCCATCAAAATACGAGGATTCAAAAGTTGCCAGTTAGATGCCCAAATTTATAAAGGAGCCATGAGTAGTTGCTGCAAATACAAAGATATCCTAGCTTATTATTGGCAACCAACAAAGGTACATTTCAAAGATGTTAACAAACAACTCATGAAGATTTCTTATGTAACTCCTAATTTTCCTATATATATTTCTTCAACAATTGTATATGCTACTATGAATAATTGTGACACTGGATCTAATATTATTCTTAGTCAATATTTTGTAAAAGGACACATGCCTGTGATTGTTGATAAAGACCAAATCACATTCAGTGTCCAAAATGAGAAAGTATATGTCCCTACGACAAATGCATACTCTATCAGGATTCCTCTTGATAATGTGGATACAATCACGAAAGCTATTGAAGACCTATCAAAAATAAAAAGGATTGTCAAACATGTTGAGCTACATGGGAAAGAAGTTCTCAAAGGTATTGCATGTATTCTTTGGAGAGAATGCACAGTAGAGCATCTTGATGCATTTTGGGTCTGAGAAAATTACTTTGTTTCACTTCCTTTTAGGATAGGGTCTAATCACAAACCAAAAAAGGCCCCAGCCAACCACATGAGCCCTACAAAGAAAAAAATTTCCGACAAGAAATCAAACAACACCTGGACAGGGGATTGATTGAACCTTGCAAAAGTTCATGGGCTTGCCTAGCCTTCTACGTCAACAAGCACTCATAGAAGAAAAGAGGAAAAAAATAGGTTGGTGATCAATTACAAAGAATTAAATGAAGCACTAGAACCCATTAGGTATCCTCTACCCAACAAATACATACTCCTTTCAAAAATATCAAGTGCTAATGTGTTTAGAAAATTTGGTCTGAAAAGTGGTTTCTGAAAAATAGGAATAAATCCTCAAGATAGATATAAGACTGCCTATGTTGTCCCAGGAGGACGATACCAATGGAAAGTTATGCATTTTGGCCTTAAGAATGTGCCTTCTAAATTTCAGAAACACATTGAGGATATTTTCCATGATTTTGATTTTGTTATTGTATATATTGATGTTTTGTTAGTTTTTAGAAGGGACATACAACAACATAAAAATCATTTGGAAAGATTTTATTAGGTTGTTTTCAAGAATGAATTAGTTCTATCTCCCACTTAGGATAAGTTTATTATTGCTCAAACCAAGATTGAATATCTTGGATTATATATTTCACAAGGGAATATACAACTGCAACCTCATGTTCTGCAATCTCTGTTAAGATTTCCAGACCAGCTTCCAGATATCAAATATGTCCAAAGATTCTTAGGATGTTTGTAATATATCTGACAATTCTATCCAAAACAAGCTAAGGATACCAAAATTATTCAGCAAAGATTGAAAAAGGATTCGGTATGGATACCAGAGATGACTGAAGTAGTCCAGCGCATCAAAGATAAAATCAAGAAATTTCCATCCTTATCCCTTCCAAAACAAGATTTACCTTTCATTCTAGAAACTGATGCTTCTGACACTTGTTTGGTTGTTATTATTCTACAAAAGCATCATAAGGGAGATGATATTTGTGCTTATGCTTAAGGAACATTTTTGGCGACTACGTTAAAATATCCATCCTCACATAAAGAAATCCTAGTTGTTAAGAATGGGATTAAAATATTTCACCTTTTCCTAAAAAAGTGTGCATTTTACTGTCAAGACAGATCTCAAACATATGAAAGGTATGCTGCAAAATAAAAAATTGTTAGAACAAGGGAATTCCCAAGTCCTACGATGGGAACTATAGCTCGAAGGATTTAATATTATCTACAAAGTAGGGAAAGAAAACTATCTTGCTAATATGATGACCAGAGAAGGAACATGGGATCTAAAGGTTATATCCATAAAAAAATTGATATAGGAGAATGTTCTTCTAAAACCAAATCCCAAATTAATTTATGTCCATCATGCCATTATCAGTTCTCTTGGGATTGTTTTTCTCAAAAGATTTTTTCACTTCCATCAGAGATCTAGAAAATGATTTTAGAAAAATGGTTCAATTCTGAGATTGGGAGACATGGTTATAACATCAACTGGAGCCTCATTAATAATATTCACATCTATTTTGGTCAAGCCAGGGCAAACCACCCAAAAATTGTTTATATCTTTGATCCAAGTATAACTTGGATGGATTATTATTGGATTCTGCAATATGCCAGAGCTTGGGGGATAATTTTTATTGTAATGTATTGTGAAGATGTTGTTTCCCTTTTTAGACATTGGAGCTAATGGATGGATCTACTGATTTATTCATTTTTTCCAAGGGAAGATGATCTTGGTAAAGTAAGCCCACAATGGAATTTATCTTTTCTTCATAAATCTATGGAAGAAGGGAGTCTGAAATATGATATATTTGGATATGGTCTTATTTATCAAGGTACCACAATATTGATCACCCTTGACAGCTCTCTGACATGCCACCACTTCAACATCAACATCGATTGTTTTGGAGAATTTGGTATTCTACCAGCGAATTGTGATCCTTTTATGGCATCTTCATCCTTTTCAACTTGCTTTGGACATGAGCCACCTTGGCTCGCTCAAATCATACCTAGAATAAATCTTGATCCTCATCATGAAGTATCCATTGATTCTATTATTAACATGATTATGACAGAAGTTCGAAAGGACACGATTGGTAGAATCTCATTTCATCTTTATTGGCTTTCGAGGGGTTTAGTCATGAAGAATATCCTCTGTGTAGTATGGTGCACAATTCACTTACTTTCTTAAGTGGTGCACAATTTACTTTCTTTCGTGGATTCCTCCTCAGGAATCTCCACTGTGTTTACTTTTCCGTAATCTGCTTTACTTTCTTTCATGGGTTCCTCCTCAGGAATATCCATTGTGTAAAAAATTTCATAGTCCACTTTAAGTCTTATCTATAGAAGGACCTTATGAAAGTCATATCTTTAAGGAAAGTCCTGGATGATTTTCATATATATGATTTGATATGATCATATCTTTAAGGACAATATTGGATGATTTGTTTGAGGTTGATTTGAATGAAGAATCTAGAGAAACGAGACTTCCCTCAAAATTCCTATATAAAGAAAAGAAGGGATCAATATTAGTCACTTGTAAATGGATCAGAGTATTTCCATAATAGAAAGAGATTTCTATGTTTACAATTATGGGTAATCTCTAAGATATCCCAAAATTGAAAACACAGAAATCTCTTTCTGTTATGGAAATAATCTAATCCATTTACAAGTGAATAATATTGAGCCCTTCCTTCCTTTATAGAGGAATTTTCAGGGAAGTCACGTTTCTTTAGATTCTTCATTTCAAATCAACCTCAAACAGATCATCCAGTACTGTCCTTAAAGATATGATCATTTCAAATCATAATAATAATCTAGTACTTTCATTAAAGATATGAATTTCATAAGGTCCTTCTATAGATAAGACTTAGAGTAGACTATGAAAATTTTTACACAATGGAGATTCCTAAGGAGGAACACGTGAAAGCAAGTAAAGCAGATTATAGAAAAGTAAACACAGTGGAGATTCTTGAGGAGGAACCCATGAAAGCAAGTAAACCATGCAACACTCACGAAAGTAAGTAAACCGTGCACCATACTACATAGAGGAGATTCTTCATGGGTGAACCCCTCGAAAGCCGAGAAAGATGAAATGAGAGTATACCAATCCTATCCTTTCAAACTTCTGTCAGAATCATATTCATAATTAGAATTAGTGGGTACTTCATGATGAGGATCAAGATTTATTCTAGGTATGATTTGAGTGAGCCAAGGTGGCTCATGTCCAAAGCAAGTTGAAAAGGATGAAGATGCCATAAAAGGATCACAATTGGCTGGTAAAATACCAATTTCTTCAAAATAATTGATGGTGATGTTGAAGTGGTGGCTTGTTAGAGAGCTTTCAGGGGTGATCAATACTGTGGCACCTTGATAAATAAGGTCATATCCAAAGATATCATATCTCAGACTGCCTTCTTCCATATCTTTATGAAGAAAAGATAAAGTCCAATGTGGGCTTACTTTACTAAGATCATCTTTCCTTGGAACAAATGAATACATCAGAAGATCCATCCATTGGCTCTAATGTATGAAAGGGGAAACAACATCTTCACAAAACATTACAATAAAAACTCTCCCCCAAGCTCTGGCATATTGCAAAATTCCATAATAATCCATCCAAGTTATACTTGGATCAAAGATATAAACAATTTTTGGGTGGTTTGCCCTGGCTTGAATAAAATAGATGTGATTATTATTAATGAGGCTCCAGTTGATGTTATAAATGTGTTTCCCATTCTCAGAATTGAACCATTTTTCTAAAATCATTTTTTGGATCTTTGATGGTAGTGATAAAATATTTTGAGAAAAACAATCCAAGTAGAACTGATAATGGCATGATGGACATAAATTGATTTGATATTCGGTGTTAGAAGAACTTTCTCCTATCTCAAAGTTTTTGATGGATATAACTTTTAGATCTCCTATTCCTTCTCTAGTCGTCATATCAGTGAGATAGTTTTCTTTCCCTTCTTTGTAGATAATATCAAGATCAAATCCTTCGAGCTAGAGTGCCCATCGATGGACTTGGGATTTCCCTTGTTCTAACAATTTTTTTTTTTTTTTTTGTAGCATACCTTTCATATTTGTGATCTGTCTTGAAAGTAAAATGCACACCTTTTAGGAAAAGGCGAAATATTTTAATCCCACTCTTAACAACTAGTATTTATTTATGGGAGGATGGATATTTTAAATCAGTCGCTGAAAATGTTCCTGAAGCATAAGCACAAATTTCATCTCTCTTATGATGATTTTGTAGAATAATAGTAGCCCAACAAGAGTCAGAAGCATCAGTTTCTAGAATGAAAGGTAAATCTTGTTCTGGAAGGGATAAATATGGAAAAAAATTTATTTTATCTTTGATGCGCTAGACTGCTTCAATCATCTCTGATAGCCATACTGAATCCTTTTTCAATCTTTGCTGAAGGATTCTGGTATCCTTATCTTGTTCTGGATAGAATTACTAGATATAGTTCAAACATCCTAAGAATCTTTGGATAGATTTGATATATGGAAGATGGTCTGGAAATCTTAATAGAGGTTGTAGAACATGAGGTTGTAGTTGTATCTTCCCTTGGGAAATATATAATCCAAGACATTTGATCTTGGTTTGAGCAATAATAAACTTATCCTGAGTAGGAGATAGAACTAATTTGTGCTTGAAAACAACCTCATAAAATGATTCCAGATGCTTTTTATGTTGTCGTATGTCTCTGCAAAAAACTAACAAGTCATCAATATATACAATAACCAAATCCAAATCATGGAAAATATCCTCCATGTGTTTCTGAAATTTAGAAGGCACAATATTTAGGCCAAAAGGCATAATTTTCCATTAGTATTGTCCTCCTGGGAAAATAAAGGTAGTCTTATATCTATCTTGAGGATTTATGCCTATCTGCCAAAAACCACTTTTCAGTTCAAATTTGTTGAACACATTAACACCTGAGATTTTTGCAACGAGTATGTCTTTGTTGGGTAGAGGATACCTAAAGGGTTCTAGTGCTTCATTTAATGCCTTGTAATTCATCACCAACCTCTTTTTTCCTCTTTTCTGTTATGAGTTCTTGTTGACGTAGAAGGCTGGGCATGCCCATGAAATTTTTCAAGGTTCAATCAATCCCTTGTCCAGGAGTTTTTTGATTTATTGTTAACACAAATTTTTCTCTGTAGGGCTCAAGTGGTTGGTTGAGGCCTTTTGTGGTTTTTGATTAGACCCTGTCCTAAAAGGAAGTGAAACAAATTACTTTTCTTGTAAAGGAAATGCATCATGATGCTTTGTTGTGCATTTTGTCTGAAGCTTAGATGCAATATCTTTGAGAACTTCTTGCCCATGTAGCTCAACATGTTTGACAATATTTTTTATTTTTGATAGGTATTCAATAGCTTCCGTGACTGTATCCACATTATCAGGAGAAATCCCAATAGAGTATGTATTTTTCGCAACGACATATACTTTCTCATTTTGGACACTGAATGTGATCTAGTGTTTATCAATAATCACGAGCATGTGTCTTTTTACAAAATATTGACGAAGAAAAATATCAGATCTAGTGTTGTAACTATACAGACTAATGTATACAATTGTTGAAGAAATATATATAGGAAAATCAAGAGATACATAAGAAATATTCGTGAGCTGTTTGTTAACAGCTTTGAAATGTACCTTTGTTGGTTTCCAATAGTAAGCTGGGATATCTTTGTATTTGAAGCAATTACTCATGGCTCATGTATCAATATGGGTGGTCTAACTGGTAGCTTTTGAATCCTGGTATTTTGATGGAAACTGGAATGACCATCCTGTCTCCAATACCACTGATTTCTTTCACTATTCTTCTTCTATATTCAACCCAATTGTTGTGTGTGCTTTGTTAAAGATAGACAATACAAATTTGGAACTGAGTTCGTCTAGTTTCTAAACTTTAATTTGAATTCATTCTACTATGCTGAGCAATTGTTGTCTATCTCTTCGTAGACTTTCTTCAAGTATTCTGATGTCTATTAGAACAACATTGTGGCCTGATTCTCTATTGGGCTTTGATGTAGATTTTGTTGTAAACCATTCTTTAGGACCAAGGTCTTCATGAGGATGGGATTCCATAGTTAGTGCATTAATTTTCTCTTGGATCCGTCCTGTTGGGATAACTAGGCTTGAATTGAGAGAATCCATCTGCCTCTGGAGACTGGCTATCTATTGTTGAGTAGTATTAAAAGAAAACATAAGGAAATAAGAGAGATATGAACAATCACCTTCACTTGTAGCATCATATGTTACTGAAATTTTTTGAAATGAATTTTCAATGTCACTATCAGAGTTAGTATTACATAAAAGTATTCAAACTCAGAATTTGATTTAGAGACTAAATCCTAGTCAGCTAGATTATGTGAGGAGTTGAATAGTTCCATAACCTTGTTTTGGATCCCTCTTTTGTTCTTTTTCTAGACATTTATTTTCCCAGTGATCTTTTCTCCCACAAATAAAACATTTTGATTATATAGCTAGTTTTGATCTCCTTCTGAATACATATCTATTATTGGGGAATTTGCTTCCTTAATGCTATTTTCGTTTAGAATGGTCAGGGAATATATGTCGTGCGCTAGAGCACTTACACTTTTGTCTTTGGGATATATGATAACTCTTATTGAAGGAGTTATTAAAGCATCCAAGGTGGTAAGTTTCTGAGAAAGAGTTGCAAAGATTAGGACTGGAACTTAGCTACTTCTTGACATTCTTTCGGGTCTTATAAGATGCACACTCGTTCCTAAGAATTTGAAGAATATGATGTTGTAAAGAAGCTAAGGATATAGTATCTATTGAGATACTTTGAGATGATAGTGCTTGGTGAACAGGCTTTGGAATTTTGTCGGGCATTGATGCTATATAATGACACATATATGCAATATTTTGGTGGTCTAGGATTTTATGGTACAACTTTTACATGGCACAATAGTATTCATCTAACAAATCTAGGCTGCACAACCTTTGACTCATGAACGTTTGTTCATAATGGTCTGAATCTGTTGATAGAGTACCAATAAAAACATGGGATAATACCATTAACATTGCTTCAAGGGAATCTTCATTGTCTAAGATTGCAAGTTGTTCATATTTTTTCAATGTTTCCCACCAAAGTCTAGCATTCCCTATTAGTGCCCATGTCACCTATATGACTACTTCCTTCCATGTGGCTTTGAGGTCAACTTTTCTATGCTTAGCCCATGCATTAATCCTTTGTAGTAAGATCTTTGTTTGATCTCTGTTAAAACAGTCAAAATTAATAAAAAAGGTTGATCCTTGGCTACTGGGTGTAGGAGTAGTTTCTTCTTGAGCTTCTGTTGACGACATGAAATGAGCCCATTTAGAAAATGGATTGGTTTGGGACTGAGATCCAATATCAGACCCTGGAGTTCTTGTAGATTTATGTGAGAAGTGAAATGATTCATTTGTTTTATGTTTAAAAGACTCACTAGTGCCTTCTTGTCATGCCATTTTGATTTCATAAGTTTTGAATCTTTCTAACTTGGTCTTAATCAGATCTAGCTTTTCTCTAGCTAATATGGTTGCATTTGTTACTCTTGTAGTATCTAAAAATTCATCAAAAATAACTTTCAAAGATAAGGTAGAAGATGACTTAGAATTTTTGGAGTAAGAAAACTTCAGGCCTTCAGCTTCAACTTCTCCATAGTTGGAAGGAGATGTGGGTCTAGGCAAAGAGTCTTGAAGGCTAGACACTTCCTTACTGATAACTCCTAATTGAGTTATGATTTATTTTAATTTCTCCTCTTGCACATTATGATGAGTGTACATAGTATGATATGTATGATGTATCATTCTATCATGAACTTTGACTTCAAGAACATCTTTGGCTAAATCATCTAAGTTTTGAGCCAAACATACAGACTAATAATTACTATAATTGAGCAATTTGAATGCCTCGGTAGGTTCAACTTCTAAAGATGATCGATAATGCAAGAACTGAGGATCACTTTGAACATAACCATTTTTAATTTTGGAGCAGTATTTGTTAGCTCTAAGCATCTCTCAGGAAGTGTGATTCAATTTCCAAGTTTTTCTCTGGGAAGACTGTACATTTTTATGTCAGATGTGGAAATCATGACATAATAAGGACAATCTAAATGTTGACCATGGTGTGACTAAGAATTGGATGGAGTATCAATAATATGATATTTCTTTTTGGTATTTTTTGTGTTATTTTGGCAATACACACATGAATGAGAAGAAAAGGATTTATCCATTTATACATGACTACCAAAACTAGTAGTAGGTATAGTAGAAACTAAAAATCTCGGAGGAATAGATTCTTTGTCAAGTCTTGCTGGAAAACTTCGATTTAATGGATTAGGATTCTAGAACCTGAGACTAGTTCGACCATCTCTTGTGGGTACAACTCTCAATTGATGTGATGTTTTATTTAATCGGGGATACTTTTGAGAGAGAGGTTGGTTTGAACTTGACCATTCTTCAGGAAGAGTTACCTCACTAAATCCAATCTAGAGTGGAGTTGCATTACATGGGCCAACTATAAGTTTGTCTTTGATTGCTCTTTTATGTAGTTTGGAATTTATAGGGGGCATGCTTGATGTGACAAAATGGATACAAACTGTGGTATGAAGTTGAGCTATCTGGGTATTAGGAGAAAAGTTAAATCAATGGAATTGAATAAAGGAGTTCATTAATGTAAGTGTCTATCATTGAGACCTGATAGCGAGAGATTATCGATGACCATGCAAGACCATTATTTAAAGGACTTTGAAAACCTCCTATTTATGCATCAATAAAATCATTAGCTCTAAAATCAAGGACACAAGTTAAGCATGAAGTTTTTAGTCCATGTCACACCAGAGGATTGATTCCGAACTGTATTAGCCCAATATGAATGTATTTAAATCTGTTTTCAAGCCCCCACTCTACATCTTCCTTATGGATCAAAGTAATTTGGTAGACTTGTTGAGACAGTGAAATAGGAATATTCATAGAGGAAAATCAAAAGAGACTAGCAACTCTGAATATAAACTCGGGCATATTATATATCTTATCCACATCAATATTTGGCAGACTCCAGTTTGGTTAAGGATCAAATTCTTGAGTGATAACTCGTGTATTATACAGTACATCCTTATTTTCTTTATTTATAACCGAGACAACCAAGACCATTTTTTCTTGTGTGCTTCTTTACGTGACTCAAAAAATAGATAATTTTTCCTAGAATCCATATTATCTGAAGAGAGAAAGTAAGTGACATGTGATAAATCATAAGAATACTTTTTAATTTGTGGTCTAACACATTCATGCCCAAAAAATGACCTGAACTAGTCTTCAATAGGGATTTATCACAATGTATGACCTTTAGCTTTCACCTACAACAGGTAACCCTTTCTATCTCTACCTTGGTTTGGCTCTAATATGTATGTATGTATGAGCCATATGGAATGGGCTGGATGGATCCTATTGAAAGCTCATGAGAAATGCATGCAACACTAAAGATGAGGAAGGATAATGTTTTAAATACCCATGTGAAGGTCTAAAAATATGTGTATTCGTAGATTGGGCTGAGGTCTCTTAAAGCTTAGAAGGGATAAAGGGAGGTTGCTAAGGAAAACTTACAACATGTACTCATTATATATGTCGTTGGTTGGTGGTGCCTGAAAGGATATCAAGCTCAGAAGGAATATCTATAAATATCTGTGTAAAACCAAATGGGTGTAAGCCCATGTATTTGCATAGGGTTGTAATCCCTTATACTTTTGGACGAAATATGTTAATCCTTGATACAACCATGTGTTCTGGCACTATTACCAAGCACGAGGGAAAAAGGTATTTGCATCATCAATCTGAGTAGAGTGATGTATAGCCGTCCATGTGTATCAGATGTTTGATAATGTGGAGAACTAAATAGCAGGTTGGGCAAGTCCCACTGGGGTAAAAATGTCGGGACGATGTGGTGGGTGGGGTTGAATGTTAAATGATGGCGTGACAAGGTGGAAAACCCTCAAATCATATATAATGTGAAAGAAATAAAAAATATGGGTTCAAGACTTATGCGGGACCCAAGCCACGTGGAGGGAATTATTATGGATGACATCACCCCAAAACACTAGAACCCATAGATTTCCAATGGAGGACATTGAAGAACTCCTTGGTTTTAAGTCCTGGGATGACATGGCGCACGAGGCCTTTTGGTGGGGAAAAATGCAAGTTGTCGTGAACATATCCGTCTACTTTTCAAGGGGGAGTCTAAGCCATCACCACATAACCTCGGTACTTTTGTAGGAGGCACCCTGAAACCTTATGAGGGAGCCTTGGGAAGAAAATCTTGAGATTAAATCAACAGGGTGAAGTGGTAGTGGTGGAGCCCCAACCTTTCTACAATAACAAGTGGCATTGGGATGTGTGGAGGAGAGACAACTAGGGATATACATTGTCCAGAAGGTCATCCCTGAGTAGTTTTAATGGTGAGCTATATTACAACCCTCCATGATTATGTTTCAAGGGTGACGTGGCATAGAAGGACCACACTTGTGTCTATTTGAATAAATATTATATATGTCTGTTATGGTTTTTTCCATGTGGACCATATAAAGGGGATTGATACATGACTCCAATATGAACGGTCTAGAAACTATGTGGAATTACGACGTGTGTGGTGACATGGCATACAACTGGGGTAGCCACATGGACTCCATGTGTCAGGTCAAGATGAGGTGGCATTATCTGATAGGAAAATCTTTGGGTGTCCTTATCTTTTGATCTGAGAGTCGATTTAGGGAAAAACATATATCATTGAAAAGGTATCAACAATATGAATGCAAAGAGGTCGTCCATTTTAGGTTTTGAGGAAGTCAAAAAGGTAAAAAAACAAAATGTTAGACCCCATCTCCATAAGTGAACTTTGGAGGTTAGGTCCAACATAGTAACCGCCTCCTACTAACTTAGGAAGGGCTACGGATAATAGGTGGTATGTTACATATAACTCAATCCATAAATAAAGTTTGTTTTCAAGCTTTCATTGAGATATTATAATATGATTACCAATTACCTAATAGTCATATAATCCTCTTACTAATATTACCACTTGATAAAGTTCTGTAGCCTACTTATTCCATGTATTAAAGTTTCTTTTTGTAGTTTTCTTTATCAAACTCTAGTTCTGAGTTGTCTGTTCTTCCCACTACCAATTCCACCAACTTCTTCATTTCATCTTCCTTGGTACTTTCATTCCGAATTTCCAATATTAGGAACATGACTTTGATTATGCCTAGGATGTTATATACTATTTTTTCTAGAATATTTATTTTTTTAATATTTTCCCCCAACTTTAGCATGTAGTTCAATGATAATTCTTATTTAGCATCAGGTATGACAGACCACCATGTTTCCTTAGCTAGTTAATTTGAAGGTTACATTCTCATGAAACAACCTCATAATCGATGGAACTTGTTAGCAACATTAGTTAAATCCCACCTTTTATAATTTTCAATTATAGTTTCTAGTATAATTATATACTCATCTAAGATAGTTTCTATGTTGGTTTTTGTCACAATGACAACACTTGGTAGAACACTGGTAGAACTCCAACTTTTCTGCCTTGCTCAATTCTTTCATGCAGGGTCTAGTTCTTTAGGAAGTATTGATTCATCATTAGAATTACCATGGCTTCCCACTTACCCCATGCATAAACATAGTCAACCAAGGCATCTCCCTGATGTGAAGTCCCAATTAGACCTCACACTATTTGGATTAGGAGCCCCATCCAGAATATCGACCCGGTTGCCATGTATTCTTAAAGATATGCCTTGGTTCTGTCTGTTAGCAAAAGATATGAGTGTAAATGCACCTTCGAAGAGAAAGTGGGTGTGCCCGGTGAGGGTTCGATCATATGTGTGTCAAATTTATTTCATTGCGGAGGGGAGAAGAATTGAGCTTATAAGAGAAAGGTAGTAGTACCACCCTAATAGAGACACACATGAATCAAGAAGGATCCATAAAACATCAAGCAAAATAGTCCACAAATATGCGACGATCATTGCAACCAATGTAACGAGGAAGATCTATCCAATATCCAATGGAGTAGTCCACAAGGATGCGACAATGATAATAGAAATTACAACACATTCTCAATATAATAAGTACCAAAATAACCGAAATAGTTCATCTACTTTAGCAAAGATGAAAGAAACCATGAATTATGAACATTCAGAGAATAGTCTTAAAAATATCCATAATCCATTTATGAATAATGTGATGGTCCATAAGGATTATTATATTAAGTAAATGTTCCAAGACACATGTGTACAACAAACATCACTAGCTACAATAGTGGAGCATTGGAGCCACTCCTTTCTCCTCAAAAGAACTGATCTGTCTCTCTAATGCCTTCCGGAAGGAGCCAAGGTGAAAATTCCTTTTCTCATATAATGAGGGTGTATATATAATTAAGAGGTGATGCTTCACCTTCCTTGTGAGTCTTTGAATACCCTCATGATTGTTTGACTTCCTATGACTTTTCAACCTTACATGACTCTTCATATTTTGAATGTGTCCTTTGGACTTCCACTTTACAATACATTTCAAATAGGTAATTGCATAATCCATAATAATGGTGTGGCATATGATGACTTGTGACAAGACATGACATGACATTGATGACATGAACTCCATGATGATGTGATAATGCCAAGTTTTCCTTCTTGCTGCTTCTTTCTTTGTGTCTTCTCGCAAAGATGGTACATGTTCTTCTTCTTCCTCCTCTTTATGACTTCAAGATGAGGAGTCTTCCATGTGATCTTGAACTTCATATTCTATTAGAGTTCAATGTTCCTTCGTCTCCTCTCTTGATGATCATCTTATTTCTTCAGCTCCATATGTGTCTTATAGCATGTCCTCCTTCTCCATCTCCTTCTGCATCATCTTTCCATAGCATGATAGAGTACCTGTATCTACAATCCACTCATGACAAGATGATATCAATATGATAAACCCCTTATCTAATATGGTGTATATTGATCCACTGACTGAGCCATAAATGGATGACAAGTTGGGAAAGAGGCTCATTAACTACATAATTGCGTAGTTTAGGTAGTCAGGGTGACCTTGAGCCTTGAGACTACACAATGCACAGTTCAGGATGGGCTGAGGAAGAAATATACGTATTCTGGGAGCTTAGGGTGACAAGATGAGGGGATGGGAACTAGATCAACCTATTGTGCAGTTCTGGAGGACAAATGAGCCAAAGTGATTTCCAATTGTGCATATCAAGGAAGGTGAAAAGTCCTTCTACCACTGGCACTAGAAGGAGGGCAAATGACAAACTAAGCCATTTGAGTCTATTTTGAATCTCTTACCATAAATGGGTGATCCTAAAATCATACTCCTAGGGTGTTTTTCTAACTTGTCCCCTGGTAAACTTTCAATCCCTAATGAATCTCTTCATGGCTTGTCTCAATTCAAGTTTGATGGTGAGGGTGATACATTCATTACAGAGCATGCATACGTTTTTCTTAAGTTTTGTGAATACTATGAAATTGATTGTGAAGATGTGGCTTGTACTTTTTTTTGCCTCACCCTTGAAGGCTAAGATAGAAGATGGTGTCACACTCTACCACCTACTTCCATTCATTCTCTTAATCATCTCACCGAGGAGCTTCATTTAAGATTTGATAGGTTCGATTACCGAGATGTTTGTAAAAGAATCAATCACTTAAGAATGAAGCCTAATGAATCAGTTGAGGATTTTTGTGATCGATTCCTTCACCTTTGTTATGAATTTCTTAGAGCAGATATGGAGAAATATTTCTTGAAACAAGAGTTTGAGTTCTTGGTTCTTATCTATTTCCATGGAGAACCTGAACCCCCTGATTTTCCTACTTCCCCAACTATTGTGAATCACGAGACACCTCTAATTTTAGAGGAGGATTTTACTGCTCCTTTCATTCTTTGTCCTCCTCCTTTTCTATTTCCGATGAGGGTACCTCTGTATAATGGTAGTAAAGTTATAAAATATGCAAATCTAATTCCTAATCCATCTTCTCATCCTTCTTCCTTTTCTCATGACTCAGATCCAATGGAGGAAATCCCAGAATGGCTCATGAAGCCCATGGTGAAGACTAACTTCCCCATTCCTCAACATGATAACTCTAGCCTCCAATATGATCTTGATTTTTATTATCCCCTGCCATCTACATGCCATGACTTATTTTTTTTGTGTTATGGTATATCAATCTAATCCACCAGCTAGTTTTTCACACTCTTTTGATTTTTGAGTTGCTGGTTCAAATTGCGATCAGGTAGAAGGAAGTCACATTACACAGACAAAGAAGTAGGAAGGTGGAGATGCTTTCAATTCTTATTATATTTTCCAAAATCCTCCATGTGAAGATGATGTGCTTCCATTCTTGGATGATTTTCAATTTGCTAATCTCAGTAGTGAATCAAATGTAATCAATTCTTTCAATTAATCTATAGCATTGGGAAACAATCGTTTTGATGGTGATAATTCTATTGATATAAGTGATGACAAATGCCCAAGTGCATCATCTGATCTTCCAATTTCCCATGAATACTTTACTTTAGATCTATAATCTAATCTGGTCAAATAATATATCCTTATCAAACATCTTCTTCATCTCACTATCCCTTGTGCCCTACTGTTTGTGGTGCATCTACTTGCGACGAATATACTCCATGATATTCAAGTTCTTCATCCGATGAATTAACTTCTCAATTAACATTAGGTGGTGATATTTTCCATGATGAAAATGAAAACAATAAAATCATTTAGTACTCTTTCCATCCCTCATCATCTCTTATCTTTCATGAAGACAACTCTCCAAACCAGCTTTCTCATGAATTTTTTTCGATTCATGTATCTTCAGATTAGCGATCATTTGAATCTTTCAACTTGAGTAATCTGGTTGTTGAAGTTGAAAAATCTGATAAAATTAATGATAGAGATGGCTGCCACCTATTTAATAGCGATCTCATCAAAATCAGGGAAAGAAGCTATCCTCATACCATGCATGATCCGGTTCAATATTCAGAATGCGGTTTTACAATCCTTGGAAGTTCTGAGACTTAGGGAGTTCAGGCACTTCAAATTTCGTTGATGGTTATCTTAGGATCTTGCAACTCTGGAAAGACCCCCAAACTAAGTGAAGTCTGGTTTTCTTTGCAAAAATATTCCTTTTGCATGGTTTCACTTGATGTAAATTCTTTCTTGAAATATATTTGGCATTGTGGATGTAATATTTCAAACTTTTGAGATTCGATTTTTTATTAGATTCAAGTTTCTATTTGAGATGATTCATCTTCATGCAAATATCTAATATCAAGCTTGGGTTTGGAATGTGTATCTCTCATAGAATCACGGAATTACGCAGTTGATTATTCTAAATATTATCTTTGGCCAAAGGAGTCATACCTATGAATCTCTTTTGAAAATGGTCAACTCGTCGTCCTTCTTGTGAATAACTTGATGCTAATCCTTTTCTTCATTGCACCTAAAATCCTCTTGAGCGTCAGTGAATGCCTAGATTATTTTATGAATCAAATTCTTATTCACTTGTTTTACGTAGACTGGTTTCATTTGTTTGTTATACTATCATTCCTTTTTACTCCTTTCGATGATTATGATGCTAGTGCAATGTGTAACCAATTACAAGAAAATTATTTGTTACACTTGTCATGTGAGGAAGATGATTCTATTATGCAAAGCATTTGCGATACTATTCAAATTGAATTATCTTTGGTAATTACAAATTGGGAATCTGTTGCTTTAATCAATCCATCTGATCATGATTATGTTTCTGATCACTATATTTCAACTTACTATTTTCCGATCAACACATCCAACGACAATCATTTTACATCCTTTGATTTTTATGGTTTAACATCTCAATATCCAAGTATTTGTCAAGCAATTGAGGCACTTCCACACTCGCGGACAATTATTTCAAGTCCTCACTGTCTTGACAGGCCTGCTAAATATGATCCAATCTATTTTCCCTCACGAGATTCTCATCGTAATCCTGTGCCTCTAACTAGAAATTAATATTTTCAAATATTTCGAGGTTTTCAAGAGGATTTTTACAAATTATATGATCCAATCACTGAATGGTTGGAACAATCTTACTTGAAAAATCTATGTTGCAAATAACAAGTTTTGATCTTTCCTCATGCTTTTTAAGGAGTTTAGTGTAGATGGAGACACATGCGAAATAATCTTTTGAGGTTTTTTAAATGATGGTTTTCATCAAAGAGGTAAGAATGTGAACTGGTTAGAAAAAGTGGCTATGGCCTATATTTCTACTCATAGGAAATACCTTCAGATTTTTGTTCAAATTATTCAAGTTATTATTTTTCTCTTGCACATTACTTTGTATTGTTTTAATCGATCATTATATGTGACCATGATCTTATAGTTGTTAGGTTAGGAGTAGGATTAGCTACATCCTAGTTTTCCCTCGCTTGCACTCATCTTGTGCTTGTTCTCTTTAGTCTCTCTTGTCTTCTTACTTATGTGTTAAATTATGTTTTGGTTAGCCTCTTTTGCTTGTGCTTCGGTTTTGCTTTCTTGTTGTATTATGTATTTTATTTTTGTTCCATCAGTAAGACCTTTCATGGAGATGCTTTGTTGGCCCAAAAGGGAATGTGACAAAACAAAGGAGGACTTTATAACACTGCAAAATTTGGCTAATTATATGTCCTTCTTCCTTATCTGGGTTACATCCTTTGGTCAATGATGTTCCAATGGAAAATACTATCCTTGCATTAAGAAATCCTTGTGTCAAACCATGACCTCCATGTCTATTATGGAAACCTCATGCCCATACTCGGGTCTTTATGTTTCAATGTTTTCAGGATGATCCAATCAAGTAGAGAAGGACAAGGGTAAAATCTAAATGAGAAAACCAATAGCAGAGGTCTTATATATGCTTCTATGAAGGGACAACTTCTCCTTCTCTCAATAAGTTGGGATACCTCTTCTGCCCATGAAATAAATAAGTGTCGATGCACAGTCCTATATAAATAGATAAATAACAACAAAAGAAGAGAAAGGCTTCCGGCACAGAGAGGTGAATCAATCAACTTTATCGGGGTACTATCCAAGCTCATTGGAAGTGGAGCAATGTTTGTGTTCACAAAAGTGACTCCGTTGGGGTACTGTCTAGGCCTGTTGGCAACAAAGCAACACTAGAGGTGAAAAAAAAAACTATACTCTGAAAATCTAAAGCTTGCGAAATTCATTACATTGTCTCGATTTGAAACGTTGTATTATCATTGGATTTATGTTTTTGTTTAACCGAGTAAAGGAATGAAGGGGACTATGTTTATGCATGAGGTAAGTGGGGAAGCCATGGTAATCTCAATGATGAATCAATACTTCCTGAAGGACTAGACCTTGCATGGAAGAATTGACCAAGGCAGAGAATTTGGAGTTTTACCTGTGTGTCACCAAGTGTTTTCATTGCGAAAAATACCCTCCAAAATTTTGTGTACACTTGAATTTTGGAGCCTACTGTGGATATCATTATTGGTCATTCTATAGTTAATTCTTGGTCACCTAATGGTTTGAGTCCAAAACGAGTCCATGAACGCATTCTTTTATGCAATCTTGGAAAATAATGGCACATTACATCAAGACTATGCATGTGCGATGTCCAATCCACGTTGACATTCAATGCACACTGACAATTAAAAATTTCTCACATTCTCGCTGCGTTTGTACTTTGATTTCGGTGAGTTTCATAAAACTGTTGCCTTTGCACACCTTTGTTTTTGCGAATGCCATTTTCATGCTTTTGGTTGTTGATTTCTCTTACCTTCACTATAATTAGTGTCATTTTCATGTTATCTTTGCTCTGGCATGTGTTACTTTCACTGTTTTCCATATATCACAAGAGTCGTTCGCACTTTAGGAATTAGTGTATTTTCGCATGTTAGTTGTTGCAGAATGAACGTATGCTTGTTCTGGTGGTTTCAAGGGGTTATTTTTGTGTGAATGAGTTGGTATAACCATGTAAACATCAATTTCACTCATTCCCAAAGTTTTTAGCACTTTCACATAGGTGTTGTCACGGTCATCGCCAAGTGCACCTTTAGTGTCACACTTGTCGTAAAGTCGTATCAAGGTTGTCACATTGAGGGAAATATGTTTTTAACATGTTCCGAATGATCTATGTTGTTGTGTCATCAAATCATTTCAAGTGTGTGACTACAGTCAAGTCATATCACTGTTCACATCGGTATCTTCGGTCCCACACTTCGCCAATTTTTAGAAATTCCACAGCAACCTAGCATCATCTAGCCTTCCTCAACTGCAAAATACATAGTTGCAACCCTCAAGTTGCATTCTTGTCCCATGACATTGCTTAATGCATAATTTCTTCTTCCTAGGACTGCTACACTTTATAGTTCCAGTTCTAAAGCCTAACCTTGTCTTCCATAATTGCACAATTCATCCTCCCAACTTGGCCTTAAATGCACATTACGTAGTCTATAGCCTCAAGCTCATTCTTGAGCTCATGAAATACACAAATTCACAATGTCCTAACCTCATTTACCTCCCAAAATTGCATAGTTCTCCCAAGTAGTGAAAAACCTTGCATCTAATGTCACTAAGTCCATAAACTGCATAGTTTGTCTCCCTAGTCCTGCTTGAACTGCACATTGTGTAGTCTCAAGGCTCAATATCACCATTGAATCCTTAATATGTGTGATTACACAATCACTTGAGCTCATTTTTGCTCCATAATTGTGTAATAGGCTAATCCAATGTAAATCCCCTCAGCCTATCACCCTGAGCTCCTAGAGTACGCAGTTTTATTCCTTACCCTTTGCCTGAGCTATGCATTGTGCAATCTAAAGGCTCAATCTAATCCCTGGCTTCATAAATTACTCAATTGTACAATTAATGAGCCTCTTTCCTAGCATAGCATCTAGTTCTGGTTCAGTCAATGGATCAATATGCATCATCTTAGATTAGGGGTTTATCGGATTGATATCATCTTTTCATGAGTGGATTGTAGACACATATGGAGTTGAAGAAATAAAATCATCATGAGGCGAGAAGACAAAGGAACATCAACTCTAATAAAATATTAAGATCAAGATCACATGGAAGACTCCTCATCTTCAAGTCATAAGGAGGAGGAAGAAGAAGAACATGAACCATCTTTGTGAGAAGACATAAGGAAATAATCATCAAGAAGGACAACTTGACACTTTCATATCGTCATGCAGTCCATATCATTAGTGTCATGTCATGTCCTATCACAAGTCATCATATGCCACATCATTATTGTGGATTATGTAATTACCTATTTGAAATGTGTTGTAAAGTGGAAGTCCAAAGGACACATTCAGAATATGAAGAGTCATGTAAGGTTGAAAAGTCATAGGAAGTCAAAAAATCATGAGGGTATTCAAAGAATCACAAGGAAGGTGAAGCATCATCTCTTGGTTATATATACACCCTCATTTATGAGTAAGGGAATTTTCACCTTAGCTCCTCCCACAAGGCATTAGAGAGACAGATATGTTCTTTTGAGGAGTAAGGAGTGGCTCAAATGCTCCACTTTTGTAGCTAGTGATGTTCATTGTATACATGTGTCTTGGTACTTTTACTTAATCTAAGAAGCCTTATGGGCCAAAATGTTCCTCATGCATGGATTATGGATATTTGTAAGACTATTACGTGAATGTTCGTAATTCATGTTTTCTTTCATCAGTTCTAAAGTAGTTGAAATATTTAAGTTATTTTGGTACTTATCATTTTGATAATGTGCTATAATTGCTATTATCATTGTTGTGTCCTCATGAACTATTCCACTGAGTATTGGACAGATCTTCCTCGTTACATTGGTTGCAATGACCATCACATCTATTTGGACTATTCTTCTTGATTTTGTATGGATACTTCTTGATTCATGTATGTCTCTACTAGGATGGTACTACGACATCTCTCTTAGAGGCTCACTTCTTCTCCCCTTCGCAGTAAAAGAACTTTGACACACATATGATAGAACCCTCACCATGCACACCCCTTTGATTTTTGAAGGCACATTTGCAGTCTTGTATTTTGCTGACAGGCAGAGGCAATACATATATTTAAGAATACATTCCAGATGAGATGATATTATGGATGGGGATCCTAGTCGAAACGACGTGAGTTTTAATTGGGACTTCACATTGGGGAGACCCCTTGGTTGACATATTTCCTACACTTCCAATAATTGGTCTTGTCTTCTACATTTAAGTTTCCTACTTGCCTCAAGACTTATTTTTTTGAAGTTTTCAGAAACCTATTACTCTTTTCCCCCAATTCAAATATTGAAAGGAGTTTGGTTATAAGTTTTGTGTTTGAAGTTTCCTAGCTCGATACCATTGAGGATTAGGATATGCATTCCTTTTGTATAAACTTGAGTGCACATTTTGGAGCCATCCTCTTGCTTCTCCCATTTTTCTATACCATATTCAAATCAAGATGAGATAAGTTTTATCAATGGTATTCCTTGTCCATCTTATTCCTGGTAGAGTGATTTTGTCCTTTCATCATTTTGATTTCTTATCGAATTTAGTTTCCTTATTATTGACTTATTCTTCATTAGATTTTTGGTGTTTCTCTTTGTACTTTTCTTCCTCATGTTCTACTTTTCTTGTTTCTCTTTATGGGCTTCATGAGTTATCCATGTAAGTATTTCTTCCCTAGCGATTCAAAGATGTTTTCATTTTTTTTGTATACTGTGCTTCAAGGGTACTAGGTGGCCACTAATCCACAGAAAAATCCAGGTAGATCAACTCGAAGGGATTTACTCATCGACCAAACTAGCAGGGCCTAGCCCCAAGAGCCTCGAGGAGATTTGATCCCGTGACCTCCCCATTGGCGAGGTACTTAGCAACGAGAACTCGACCAACTATACTATCCCTTGGAGATTCAAAGACATTTTCTACTATAATGTGATTTAAAAAGGAATGCAACGTAAACATAGAGATGTAGCAGAAAAACACTTCATTTCATTAATAGAAAAATATTCAACTATGCTTACAAATAGAATGGAAATAGGTTAGCTCGGGCGATGGTAGCTTATCTCTGAGAAGAGAAGTCATGGATACATGCATATAAAATGAGTTACAATGAGGCTCAAGGGCATTTTTATTATTTAACAATAAGAGAAAATCCTAAACATCCAAAACCCTAACTCGAGGAGATGTAACACAAAGAGTTTATGGGCCCCGCTGGGGTTAGTTGGGCAGCCAACTTCCCAGGGTCATAACTTGGTCATATGATTTCCGTTTGATGCGTATGATACCTCGTTGGCAAAAAAAAAAAAAAAAAAAAAAAAAAAAAAAACACAACATCGTTTAGGGCCTCAAAACAGCTTCAGAAGTTCAGGACCCAAAAAACTCCCAAAAATAGTAAATTGTGCTACAGTTAAGGAAACAGATGAAACTAAGTTGTGGTTCTAGGTGGAATAGGTGGGTGGCCATGAATATCCACCTGGATCATTCCTCCCCCCTTAGGAATCAATGGTCCCCATTGCGTGTAGAGCCTCCATGAGGTGAGGAAATTTCTATTGAACCTAGTCCCTCGTGAACCACTTGCCCTGGTGAAGGAGTTGGCCTACTTAACAACTTGATATAGATGTATCCTCTGTTGCTGAGTTTTCTTGATATGTGTGTCCATGATCTAATCAGTTATGGCCTATTCCATGCAGTCCGGGTTTAGCTCATTGGTGTGAGCTATTCTGCAATGTCATATGTGTCCAACAATGGTGGAAAGTAAGGCTGAAGGCGATCTACAATGAACACTGGGTGCAGACCAAGGAATGGTGGGATGCTGAGTTTGAAGGCATTGTCACCAACAACCTTGGTGATGGTGTATGGACCATATTGGAGTAGGTGAAGCTTGCAGTGGGGTCCAGCAAAGCACTCCTTCTGCAAATGAAGCCAAACTTTGTCGCCCACCTCAAACTTGTGCGACACTCAATGCTGATCATGGCACTGCTTGTACTTAGCATTGACTATGTCCAATATATCGTGGACCCATTGGTGGATGTGTTGAATGCGCTCAATGAAGCTGTTAACCCTTTCAACTTTAGATTGCACGTGAGCAAAATCTACCTGAGTGGCTGCAAATGGTATGGCCACATCAATGGGGTATAATGGTTTAAA
This sequence comes from Pinus taeda, assembly GCA_000404065.3. Lineage (NCBI taxonomy): Eukaryota > Viridiplantae > Streptophyta > Pinopsida > Pinales > Pinaceae > Pinus > Pinus taeda. Next base: position 157,335 of record APFE031699308.1, on the reverse strand, counting down.
TCCCAACCCTACCTGAAATGGGTTGTGGCTTGTTGAGCTATGGAGAGATCTGTTGTCGCTGTGTTGGACATAGGGGAGACTTTCATCCCATGTGCTTGGATGGTTCGAGTTGTACATGTACATAATGTGTATGATCATCCTGTTGACAACCTCTATTTGGTTATCAGTTTGGGGACGGAAAGTCGTGGAATTAGTAAGTTTTGTATCCAGCATCAACTAGAGACTTGACCAAAATGCACTCAAGAATCTGCTATCACGATCTGAGATAATGGACTGTGGGATCCCAAAGTGTACCCACACTCACTTAAAGAAGAGCTTAATAGTGGCATCCGTTATGATACTCTTCTTGCAGGCTTCCGTGATGGCCATCTTAGAGAATTTGTCAACAACCATGAAAACACAATCGTTGTCGTGCTTAGTAGAAGGAAGGCCCAACATATAATCCATGGAGACATATTCCCAAGGCTAATTAAGAGTAGGTAGAGGAGTATACAAACCTTTCTTCTTGATGGTTGGTTTGGAAATGGCGCGGGCGGTGCAGGATCTAACATACTTCCCAACATGTTGACGAAGTTTTGTCCAATAAAAATACTTTTGCAATACTACCACTATTTTCTCTACTTCAAAATGTCCAGTGACCTGGCTGTAGTGCGCCTCCCAAATCATCTTGGCATGCTCACTAGAAGGAACACATATGTGTCCCAAGTGGCATAAAAATGCATCATGAAGGTGAAGATTTGGAACTTTCTTCCCTTCCAGGAATGGTTGGTATATGCTACTGAAGTTTGGATCACTCTTGTAAAGATGCATCCACCCCAATTTCTCTGCCCATAGGAGTCGAGCACAGTGAGTAGTGCCATGCATAGTGGTTAGCTGAGGAAATCAATGACATTATTGGTGCTGCCCTTCTTATACTTAATATTCAAATGGAACAGTTACAGACAGGTGTACCATTTCTGATGGTGATCATTCTACAACTTCCCTTATGTTTATATGAACTGTAGAGGCCGGTGGTCTGTGTGGATGACTGTTTCCTTCCCAGGAATGTAATTCTTCCATTGACGGTAGACCTGCACAATGGAATACATTTCTTTGTCGAATGTGGGGTACTTTCAAACTATTTCTGAAAGTGTCTCATTGTGGTAAGCCACTAGATGCCCTTGTTGAGTAAGAACCACACCAATAGCATAGTGATAGGCATCTGTCCCAATCTCAAATGGTTCTTGTAGGTTTGGTAATGTGAGCATTGGTGCATAACAGAGGCAATTATTCAACTCAGAGAACGCTTGTTGTTGGGTTTCCGACCAAAAGAACTTTTCTTTCGCTCCGCTCTTGGTGACTTTACTTAAAGGCCAAGTGATATGAGAGAACCCCAACACGAACCTATTGTAGAAACTTGAAAGACCCAAAAGGATGCTGAGCTCTGTTAGAGTGGTTGGGGATGTCTAATCCTAAATTACTTGTATCTTGGATTGGTCCAGATGTACACCCTCCTCATTAATGATGTACCCCATATATTGAACATGGGTCAAGCAAAAGGTGCATTTATCCAAGTTAGCACACAATTTGTGTTGTTGAAGGGTTTGGAGGATCGGTCGAATATGGTAGAGGTGTTATTCCCAACTCTGGCTGAAGATCAAGATGTCATCTAAATACACCACCACAAATGCATTATTGAAGGGCCACAAGATGTTGTCCATTAGTGTCATGAAGGTTGCAGGGATGTTCATCAATCTGAACGACATGACCAACCATTTGAAAAGGCCCTCCTTAGATTTGAAGGTAGTCTTCCACACATTGGAGGGTTTGATAGGTACCTGGTGATAACCTAACTTCAAGTCAATCTTGCTAAAATATTTCCCCCCTTTGAGCTGGTCTAGAATGTCATCAATCTGCGGGATTGGTTACCTATTTTGGAAAATGATTTTGTTCAATGCCTGATAGTCAATATAGAGCCTGCAGGTCCCATCATTCTTTTGTACCAATACAATCGGGCTCCCACAGGGTGATGAGCTTGGCTTGATGTGCCCTTTCTACAGTAGTTCCTAAATCTCATCGTTCTCTAGAAAAGACTGTCGATAGATCAATCTATTGGGTAGCAACATGCCTAGGGCAGATCAATGGAGTGCTTGACTTGATAGTGTAGAGGTACCCCTGTGGGTGAGGTGAAAACATCCATGTACTCTTTCACAACCTTGTCCATCTGCTGCTACTGTGCAGAGGAGCCCTATCTAGAAGTCGTGGCCACAATGTTCTTCTTACCTTGGGGGCGAATCATAAGGAAAAAAAATTACTAGTCTGGGAAATGATCTTACTGCATTGCTTTGAAGTGATCAAAGAGATAGCGGTCACCGGGGTTACCTCCGGTATCCTGTACAACTTATTAGCCAAAGTAATAATCACAGAGCGAGGTGTAGACTCATATACAACAAGTCACTTCCTCAAGTATGGTTGTCCTAAAAATACATCAAAAACTTCAGGAGGATCAATCTCTCACAGTACCTCATCTGTGAAAGGCTTAATGCTATAAGGAAGGTGACACTATTGGCTAACGTGAAGATCTCGTCCTTGGTGAAGCCACTCGATGGTGTACAACTGTGGATGTGTTGTTGTATTTAGGCCCAGCTACTTCATGACTTCTTCTAAAATGAGGTTCTGTTGGCTCCTAGTGTCGATAATGAACTACAATGGAGAACCCTTCTCCCACATCTATGAGTGTAAGAGGTGTTCCACCTCCTCTAGATCTTCAGGCTCAATTTTTTGGATCTTTTTGGTGGCCATGGTGGCGTTGGGCTTCACATCAATGATCTGCTTTGCTTTGTCATTCCTCTAATCGGGTTTTGATTCAAAGTTGGAACCCGCGTCTGATTCGAAATCCTTTAGCTTGGCCACCAGTGACTGCTTGGCTCGGCACTCTCTTGTATTGTGAGTGGAGCTCTTATGGAACTCACACCATTTTTCCATGCCGTTCTTTGTCTTCCTGGTGTTTTTATTTGCTTGCAGCTTTGGCAGAATATCTTGGGTAGCCCCACCTTAGCTTGGTCCCTTGTTCTATGGTTTGGGGGCGCCTTTTCCTTGCTTTGGATTCAAAGATCCAAAGTCCCGCTCCTTTTGTTTAAACTTCTGCTCAATCTTTACAACATACTAATACACTGTGTCGAGCGAATAAATGTCTAGGAAATCCATCTCATCCTGGATGTATTTGTGTAGACAACTGCGGTATTAAGCACCAAATTCTACTCAATATCCTTGATACCTAGCTTTGTGCTAAGATTATGTAAAGTATTTGTGAACTCTAGCACATCTTGGTCCCTTCCCTACCTTAGCATGGTCCACTTTATGTATTTATTTTCATAGCTCTCGACAGGGAAATATTGTTCCTTGATGGCAGCTTGGAAATAATTCCAAGTGGGTGTAGTTGAAAACAATGAGGGTTCACTCTCATCCTTTTTTTCGCAGTAGGTTTCCCCTAGTCCTTGATGTGTGGGGCGACTTTGAGAAGTGCAAATGTAATCTTTTCCCAATTGGAAAAGTCATGAATTGAAAAATATCCTTGTAATAGATTTAACCATTTATCTACAACATCTGCATCTATCAAGCCTTCAAATATGGGAATATCGAAGTTAACTTGTACCTTAAAAGGAGTGGCGCCTCCAGAGTGGTTTCTGGATGAATATGCATTGCTTGTGAGTAGCCGTTGAAGGATCTAGGCAAATTTATCCATCATTGCATCCCTCTATCGCTTGAGGGCTTCCTCGAGCAACATTTTGAAAGGATCTCCTACTCCCTCGTCTTTATTTTCTTCTGCCTTAGGAGGTCCCCAGGTTTTGCGAGGCTGATCCTGCAATGGTTCAACCAGATTAAGCCCTAACTCTTTATACCCTGACCTCGTTGGGGACATGCAAAGAAAAACAAAGAAAAAGCAGACCGCTCTAATATTACTGATCCAAATTTAAACATGAACACAACAACTTACATATATAATCATAAACATAGAGATGCAATAGAAAAACACTTCATTTCATTAGTAGAAAAATACTGAACTATGCTTACAAACAAAATGGAAATAAGATATCTCAGGCGATGGTAGCTTATCTCTGAGAAGAGATGTGGCGGCCACATGCCTCTAAACTGAGTTACAATGAGGCTCAAGGTTCTTTTTATTATTGAACAATAAGAGAAAACCCTAACCCGAGGAGATGTAACACCAAGAGTTTATGGGCCCCGTTGGGGTTTGTTGGGCAACCAACTTCCCGAGGTCGTAACTTGGTCATATTATCTATGTTTTACACGTATGATACCTCTTTGGAAAGATATATCTGAGGAATACGACTAATAATGTGATTGACATAACAACAACTGCGCCATTTTTCCAAAAAAAAGTCGTTTAGGGCCTCAAATGGCTCTAGAAGTTTAGGGCCCAAAAATAGTAAATTGTGCTATAATTAAGGAAACAGATGAAACTGACTAGGGGGTCTAGGTGGAATAGGTGGGTGGCCACCGATATCCACCTGGATCATAATTTCATCCCATAAATTTAAAATTTCATCAATAAGAAGCTTAAGATATACCCCATATCTCTCACTTGGTACTTAATTATTTGGAAAAATACAAACTTAATTCCTTGTATATAAAAATGTATAAAAAACAATACAATTAATTGGCATATTGTAAACATTCATGGAGATAAATACTCAAAACAATTAATGCCAAATTGTATGCTTTCTGTTTATTTGACATTTAGGGAGGAAGGTATTTATAAGAAAAACTGGTCACACTCGCTAAAAGGATTTGAGCTCGCCAAATGGATTTACATAATACTTTTTCAATACAAGTATAGAATTAAGAGAAACTTATTTAAATATAAGCCATATTTCCTTGATGCTCCTAAGTGAAAAAATATCTACATGTATTCACATACCACCATATTCACTTCTCTTTTGTGCATGATAATTCATTGAGTATGTTATGTTTTTTCACCTAAACATCATTGGAAACATGGAATTATGGAGATTTGATGAAGAATATTACGGGGAACCTTATTTTTTACCTAATCAATTAGATATATAATAATTCCACAATCAAGGCAATGCAACTTTGATGCATGCTTTTTGTTAGGCCCCTATACGAATAGGTGTCATATGTCATGATTGACTTGATGAGCTCTGTAATATGTTCATACCTTGACCCCCCATCCACTTCACATCTCATTTTATTAATTATTGCCAAAGCAATACTATATGATTAAAGGGCACCAGATGGAAATAGAGGGCTCGATGGAGACGCAGACGAGGGTTTGGGCGCAAGGCTTCAGGAAGGAACCAGGGCCGACAGGTTACGGGTTTAAGACAATAGCATAAGAGCCTGGCCTGAGCTGCAGCGCGGTCAGCCTTTCAGTGGATTGCGACAGGGAATGGATAGCTGGCAGTTGGGGGTCAGTGTAGGGCTGACAGCTGGGAGCTCAGGTATTCAACGCAGCATCTAGGGTTTTCAACAGAGGATAGGGGTTAGAACACTGTGTTGGCATTGAATTGCAAGGCGTTACCTTGTGAACCTTCACCCATTCAGTAACCATGGTTAACGGCGAACTCGTGGACCTAGATCCGGAAATGGAGGATATTTTGTCGGTTTGGGGGAAAGACCCAACAGCACATAACATTGAACATTACTTTGGTGTGCTTGATTTCATAAGCTCAGATCCTCTTTCCTCAGAACCTAAGTGGAACAGTCAAGTCTCTCTTCTCTCTGCTAAGAAGGTAGAAGGGAATGAACTCTTGTACCAGACAGTCAAGGACTTGTAGCAGACGGGCAAGGAGGGCGGAAATGAACTGCATGCAAGCCCTCGAAATCTACATCAAGCCAACAAAGGGAAATCCCCGTACATTGGGCTAGTTCTCTCTGGAGGTTTAGAGGACATTGTTCTCTTTGGGTCAAGCTCGGGGCAACGAACCGAAGGGGATCTCGGAAGGGTAGCGGCTGTTACTAGGGCATCCATTGCCAAAGGACCAGGCAGCCCCAAAAGGATAGAAGGTCGAAGGGATGTCGAATCTAAAGGACTGCCAGATCTATGCAAAAACCCTTCCGAATCAGCCTTTGAGGCCCAAGTATGCAATCAATCCACAACTGATCTTATCAATGTCTCTGTTAACAATTTGGTTCTTTCCCCTATAGAGCAAAGGCCCTCCTCATTGAATCACGGACAGGAGAAACAAGAAAGGGAGGAGACAATTAGGGAATTGAGGGATGAGATTGACGGGTTAAGAAAAAAAGGGGAGAAAAGGAAAAAACAGAAACCAATCAATTCGAAGGAGTTGGAAGGGAATCTAGTTTTGGGTATGGATGTGCAGATTGAAGAGGCTCTGGAGGTGGCCGAATGCACCTTGGTTGGCAGGGCGAGGGGGAAAAAATTCACCTCAAATTTCTTAAAGCTTGGGGGGAAAAAAATTGGCTGTCTGATCTCATCAAAGGTTTCGAGGTTTCGACCCTAGCAAAGGGTTGGTTCATGGTGCGTTTCGAGCAGAAAGAGGCGGCCGATTGGGTGGTTGGAAAGAATTGGGCATTTGGGAATATACCAGTACTTTTAAAAAGATGGAGCCCGTTGTTCGATGCCGTGCATGAGGAAACAGACGTCTTCCCGGTTTGGGTGAGGGCACCAGGATTACCCTCCTTCCTGTGGGTCGAATCAGTTTTCAAGGCTATAGGGAACAAGCTGGGAACCTTTTTGGAAGTGGATTGGTCCTTTAAGCAATCTCAGAATAAGGCTATGGCAAGGATTCTTGTCAATCTAAATCCTAGCGGAGGATTAGCAAAGAAAATCAATCTCCAGTACAAAGATTTCGTCTTTGAACAGATGCTGGACTATGAATATTTGCCCTTTAGATGCCACATATGCCATGTCTACGGTCATCTAGCTAAGGAATTCCCCTTAGGAAGGTGAAGGAGACGATTTCAGAGGACAACAACTCAATTTGAGAAGACTGTTCACCAAAACATGACCTCTCACCGGGAGGAGGCCATAGCACAGCAGACAGAAGAAGAAATGGAGATGGATCCTGATCAGGGGGGCAGACAATAAATGTAGCATCTTAAGATCTTCAGTTCAATCGGGCATAAAAAGAACCAGAGCTGTAGGATGCAACAACAAGCATGGATATCACAGTGCCAGCACCTCAAATCCCTTTGGAGAGCGAAGGCGCAAAGGGTATGTGCTTAGGTTCAAAATCTTCCCCTATTCTCATTTCAAAAAATAAAAAAGATTGCCTGGCCTACGATTCTTCTTCAATTTTATTTATTTATTATTATATTATTATATTATTATTTTTTTTTTTTTTTTTTTTGATTCAATGATTTAAATGAAAATCATGTTAGAACTTCATTGGAAAACTACATTGAAACCATTTCAGCCACAATTCCCTCCTTAGATCTGAATTGTGATGATGCCTCCGCAAACCCTATCCCCCCGGCCCATCATCATTCATGCCCATATAACCTTAGATCCTTGAACTCCAAACCGATCTCCCTAGATGCTATGGGAGGAATAGGTCAGTCCTCTCCCCCGAGCCTGAACTGGAAGAAAAGGGGAAGGAAATCAAAACTCTCTATGGCCCAGATTAAAGCAAAACACAATGTGGCAGATGGGAAGCAACAGTCAATAACTGGGGCACTTAGAGCAGTGCAGGCCCCTGAAAACGTTATGAAATTATTCTTACATCATGGAATTGCAGGGGTTTGGCCAGTAAACCCAAAAAACTGGCCCTCAGGAAATTGATATTAAATTCAAACACATATATCCTTCTACTTCATGAGACCTTGGGGAACGGAGTAGATGTAGAAGCATCACTAAATGCTCTCCTTCCAGGATGGAAATTCTCAGCCATGGACTCTATAGGGCATTCAGGCAGGCTGGCTATAGGATTTAGGGAAGGGAGAATTCAGATCAGGAACCTATGGGGCATGAAGTAGGTAATGGGCATGGAACTTCAATCCCCTGAATTTGACTTCCCTCTAACAATCTTAAACATATATGGGCCCTGTCAAGGGAGGGTGACCTTTTGGACAGATTTAATGTCTAATTCAACTCTGAAGAGTAAATACATTGTGCTAGGTGGTGATTTAAATTTCTCTATTGGAAGATCGGAGGCATGGGGTCCCTCAGCTAGGGAAGATCCGTTGTCAGATTTCTTCCAAAACATCTTAACCACAAATAATCTTATCGATGTAAATCTTATCAAGCTAAAGCCAACTTGGAGGAACAAGAGAGCAGGAGAGGCAAGAGTAGCTAAAAGACTAGATAGATTTCTCATTAATGAAGAATTATCCTCTATGATCCCAATGTTCAGGCAATGGTTTGAAGAAGAAGGGGCTTCAGATAACTTCCTAGTTTACCTGGAACTCGCAAAACCTCCTCCAAAGCCGCCAACACCTTTCAAGTTCAATGCATCTTGGCTACAAGAAGAATATTTCATTAAATTATTTAAAGAAATATGGAGGCATTCAGACAGAAGCTCCTCAGAAGACAAAGGGTTCCTGTTCATGGAAAACCTTAAAAAGTTGAAGAAAGCAACCATATCTTGGGCAAAAGACAGGAAGGCAAAACAGAATGAGGAAATCTCCCAGATTAGCGAGGAACTTCATAAGATGGAAAGTATGGAGGAGGATGGATATGCTTCACAAGAATCAAAATAGAGGATACTCCACCTTGAGAAGCTCAAAAGTCAAATCCTTTTGGCAAAAGAAGAAGAGTGGCAGCTCAAGAGCAGAGCAATTTGGCTCAAGGCAGGGGATGAAAACAATAGTTTTTTTCACAATTATGCAAAAGGGCGAAAGTCTATTAACACTATCTGGAACCTAAAAAATGAAGAAGGAAGGGAGGAAAATACATTTGAATCTCTTTCATCACTAGGACAAAATCATTTCCAGAATTTATTTACAGACCCAGGAGAGATCACTATTGCTAAGGTGATCAAGACAGCACAATGCTTCCCAAGGTACGTGGAGGAGGAAGTTGAAAGTGTCATAAAATCAATGGCAAAAGAAAAAAGCCTGGGGCCAGACGGATGTACCATAGAACTCTTCCTCCATTTCTTCGATATGATTGGAGTAGAAATAACGGAAGTAGTAGAAGAGTCCAGGAAGATAGGAGAGGTCTACAACCCCTTTAATGCAACATTTATAGCCCTCATTCAGAAGAAGGAAGTTCCTGAAACCTTTGAACACTTCAGACCGATATCATTATGCAACAGTATTTATAAGATCATTGCAAAGGTGATTGTGACCAGAATTAAACCAAAATTTTCAAGGCATATTTCAATGGAACAATTCGGGTTTTTAAATGGAAGACAAATTCATGAAGCAATTGGTGTAGCACAGGAGGTATTGCATAGTGTTAAACAGAAGAACAAGAAGGGAGCAATTTTAAAAATTGACCTATCCAAAGCTTATGACCGAATAAATTGGATATATATCCGAATGCTTCTAACTCACTTAGGCTTCAAAACAGATTTCATCAGCTGGATAATGGAGTGTATTACAAATGTCAGCTATGCAGTCCTCATTAATGGAGCAGCCACTCCCTTTTTCAAAGGATAGAGGGGATTAAGACAAGGATGCCCTCTGTCCCCTCTGCTCTTTCTTTTAGTAGCAGAAGGATTAAGTCGCTGATTCAAAAGGCCAAAAGGGAAGGTAAGATCAAAGGTCTAGAAGTAGCTACAAACCTGAACATCTCACATCTCCTTTTTGTAGATGATATATTTCACAAATGGAGAATCCAATGAAATAAAGGAATTAAAAATCATGCTTGATCTATTCTTGAAAGCTACAGGAATGCAGATAAACTCCAGGAAATCTCAGTTAATAATGGAAGTTCTAGCCAGACAAGAAAGAGCTCAGATGGAACTGTATTTTTCCTATCAACCAAGTAATATGGAATCCCCCTTCAAGTATCTAGGATTCTGGCTCAAACCAAATGCATACAAAAAAGAGGACTGGAACTGGCTAATCACCAAAATGGAAGCCAAAATGTCCCATTGGAGCTTTAAATGGCTATCTAGAGCGGGGAGATTGACTCTAATCAAAGTAGTGCTATTGGCCATTCCAGTTTTTTGGGCAGCATTAACATGGGTTCCTAAAGGTATATTGGAGAAAATAAGGAGAATTTGTAGCATATTCCTTTGGGTTGACTCCAAGGAGAACTCTATGCTTCCATGGGTTTCCTGGGAAAAGGTGGCAAGGCCAAAAGACTGGGGAGGATGGGAGATAAAAAGTCTTCCTGATTTCAGCCTATCACTGACTGCAAAATCTGGTTGGAGACTCATAAAGATGGAAAACTTATGGACCAGAGTGGTGAAAAGGAAATACATTGACCTAGTGCCTTTAGAAGAATGGATCAGAAATCCAGCAAGGGAGAAGAAGAAGTGGTCGGTGATATGGAAAGCAACTGTGGAGTCCTTCAAAGTAATTGAACAAGGACTCGCATGGAAGATTGGAAACGGAAGGAATCTAAAGATAGGGAGGGACCCGTGGGTAGGATGTAATGAGAATTTTGCTTTATCCCCTGGATTAATCAGGAACCTAGAAAGAAAAGGCATTCATACATTAAATCAGGTGGAAAAAGTTGGTGATTCATCTATGTGGGGACAAGCCTGGAAAAATGGAGAAGAACTAGATCTAGAGCAAAGATGGTGGAACGATTGGGAAACATATACTCAAGAGCTTTCTAGATCCAACGTCAGATTAAAAGACACGATGGACCAACTGCTATGGGCACATGTAGAAAATGGAGAGTACTCTCCAAAAAGTGGATACAAATTCATCATGTCCAGGAAAGGCTGGGGAGATCAGGAATGGTGGACAAAGCACTTATGGAAGCTTAAATGTCCGGCAAAGGCTAGATTGTTGTTTTGGTGTATGTTAAGGAAAAGAATTCCAACTTGGGACATTCTCCAGTCAAGATATATGCACGGTCCAGGAAGATGTTCTCTATGCAAGTCTAAAGTGGAATCCATCAACCATCTCTTCCTAAAATGCTCAGCAACAATAAAAATTTGGGGGGAGGCAGAGAAACTGATGAACAAAAGGATAGAATGGGGAGGAGAAAATCTATCAGAAGTATGGACCAAATGGTGGCAACAATACCCCGAAGGAAACATGCGGAATCTCCCACTCATTCTATGTTGGGGGGTATGGATCGCCAGAAACAAGAGCATTTTCCAGGACAAGGAAATCTCGGCAGCTGTCATAGCTATTCAAAGTGTCTCCATCTACTCAAGCATCCCAGAACCAGTGGAGAATAAATCTCAAAGGAAAAATAAAGATGTCTACATCAAAGAGGACACTCCCTGGTATTTTTTCGATGGTGCCTCACAAAACAACAAGGCAGGAGCTAGAGTAGTTATCCATGTAAACATAAACCATACCCTCAAAGCCTCAGTTGGATTAGGGACAAGAACAAACAACTATGCAGAATTGTCAGCTTTGAAGCTGCTCCTATGCTGGCTCATACAAAGGAACATCATCACAATTCAGATCTTTGGAGATTCACTAAATGTTATCAATTGGGTCAATGGAAAAAGCTCATGCAATAACCAAATTTTGAAACCTTTGCTGGAAGAAATCATGGTATTAAAATCATCTTTTAACAGTAACTTTTTGCATCATATTTACAGGGACAGGAATGATATAGCAGACAAGCTTTCTAAAGAAGGTCTGCAACAGAATCTGGGCAGTTGAAAAATCATAGAACAAATTCAGGGACAGATACATTCTTCAGATCAGCCGCCTTATACATGAGCACAGGGACATCATTATCACACTTTTTTTGATCTATGTTACACTTTTTATACAATCTCTATTATGTTATTCCGTCAAAACTACAATTTTCGGTAAACACTGACTTTTAGCAATTTTGTAAGGGCCGTTTTCCTTTGTGAGGAGGTCTGTTTATATGATGTTTTTCATTGATGTCCCTTCTTGAAAGGGCCATTATGGTGTATGGATGGACATCATTGAGCAGCTGGCTCTTTTTGGTTTTCTTTCAGCAGCCTTAATTTTGAAAACAGTGGATCCTTCTTATTGAAAGGACGTCTTTTTTGATTGCATATGTAGTCAAATAGAAGTATCTGAAATGCACAAGCATTTGCAATGTAAATTTTTATTCGCTTAATAAAAAGTTCGCTTTTTCTTGCGGAAAAAAATAAATAAAAAAATAAAAAAAATAATATATATATATAAATATATATATATATATATAAATATATATATATATATATATAATATATTTATATATATATATCTGTTCATACCTTTTCTTGTTGCAAAGGTTTTCCATACTTTCAAAAAAATAAAAAAATTTAAAAAAATGTAAAGAGGCTATACCCTAAAAGAAAAATCAAAGGGTAAAAAGAATAAAAATGGTCGAAAAAATGAAAGAAAATGAACCCCAACAAAAAGAAAGATTAGGAAAGTGTGCAAGTCTAAATGCCACTACTTTTTCACTTTGTGTAATAAACAATTGTGTGCAGCTTGTCACTTATGCCACAATTCATGAATAGTCAAATTGTTTAAACTTGGCTAATTCATTTTTCAATTTTATGTTGTAGAAATAAAAAATAAATATCTGACCAAACAGTGTAATCTTGGCAGATAGGTAGAGTAAATAAAAAGGAGCTCAATAGTTTAATTTGAGCCCTTGGATGTAATAAGTGTAGATTTAGATAGGATTTTCCATGTAAAATAAAAGGAAGATTTGATAAGGGTTTGCCAGTCTAAGTGCACCTAAATAAAGAAGTAAAAATGCTAGGATAAAGTAGGTAGGGTAGGTAGTTGATATTGCAGAATCACATGTGATGAATGATGTCTATAAATGTGTTTATTTTTCACTTTCATCACAAGGCCAAGGCATGCAATACATTGAAAGCATCTCACGTAAAGCAAAGTCAGAATAATTAACTCTCCTTCTCATTTTCCCTAATTATTCATTAATTTCCCCTAAGTACTAAGGTATTTGCTAAATTGGAGGGGCTTAGAGCATTTCTCTGACTTTTGGAGGGACCGGACGCTCGGCCCAATAATTTAAAAAGCCTAAGTACTTTAAATCATTCATAAATCATTCATTCATTTTCATAAGTCTTTTGCTAAGTAAAATCACATTTTACTTAGGAAAATTACATAACTACTCATAAAAACCCTTCTCATCTTAGCCTAAGTTTAAAAAACACACTTTAATGTTTTATGCTTAGCGCTTTTACATTTCATCGTCATATTAATTCCTAACTTATATTATATAATTCCCGCACAAATTCACCCTTTACTATATTATTTAAACAATTAAAAGTCCCAAAAATATATATATCCCGCCCCTTTGGTTGACTTATAACCATAAATACATGTTAAACAGGATTAACTAGTTAACCCGTAACTGGTTAACAACCTAATTCCCCCGTTGCATTAATCAGGATTAATTAACCCTCACAGTTAATTAAGAACCCCCAACCAATCACAACACCCCTGACATGATTAGTTAACTCCTAATTAGGTTAGGCCTGCTCACATTAAATCCCATCACATTGTGCCTCCTGTCCACCATCCGATCACGTCCTCCAGATTCGATGGTTATTAACAATATCGCGCTACCCTTGCTGACCACGTGTTAACGTGTGATCACCAAGCGGTTTTTGCACAGTGCCTTTGCCACGCATCAAGCAACCAATGGAATCGCTGGTCTGAGGCTAATTACCGCCCATCCCCAAAAGTGGTGTGATACGAAACCGCTTACCACCCTTCCACATATGAAAAAACATCATTTCATTCCCCGCGCACGTCATCTGCTCGAAAACCAAAAACCCCCACCAACCTTGACTTTGTTAATAAAACCAACAAATGTCATTTTCATTGTTCTGTACTGCAAACCTGTGCTCCCATGCAAAGAACGTCCAAGTCAACTGTCCGAGGTTTCCAACTGCCACCTTACAAAGAAACTTGCAGCTAATGTAGCCCGAAACCTGTTAGCCACTACCAGAACCTGTTATTTCACTGTTCAGTCCCTGAACACAAGTATTTATCCAATTTCTACTGGAACCCTGCAAGTTCACGTTTTACACTGCAATTCCACATAAAAGGACCCAATTTTAGTACAATTCAGTCTTTGTTTCATCATATAAGTTCCCAGACCTACTATTTTTCCCATTATTCAAAGAAAACCTAAAGTTCCTTTTTTGAATCCACAAGAACCAGAAATGGAAACCGTTGTGGCTTTGAATGTTGCACCCATGAATGCTCCTTATAAAGATTTAGACTATCTGCCTCTTGCGGATAAAGACTTCCAGATAAAAGACTTATCCACTAATAAAAACCACCTTAAAGTCTTTTGTCAAAGTAGAGACAACTATCTGAATGGCTTTGACATCTTAGGACTATGGGAATCTAACCTTCTTATGTATTTTCTCCCCTCAGTCCATGTTTTCCCTGATATAATTCATCAATGCCAGGCCAATTATGACCCTAACCGCAGAGCAATTATGTCCCCAAGCCAAACAGTCCTCTTCCCAATAACTGCTCAATCCATCAACGAAATGTTGCAACTCCACTCTAGTCAAGCTCTGACTCCCATTTCCATGGGATATTTACTTGAGAAATCCACCCAATTGTCTTAGTCAAGACATTTCATATGTCAAATTTTCATTTTACAGAAACATCAGCCCAAGGGCCCACCTCCTTATATGCAAACTTTCTTCATAGATGTGAGAAAACTTATTGTTGATATGATATCTTTAGTTATGGGATTTAACACTAGTGAGTATGTTGATGAGGTAACCCTAGTGTTGTTGTCGATTTTTACTCCTGGACATCCCCTTGCTGTTAAGCATGATTATGCCTCCTATATTACTAACAAGATTCATGACCAGTTCTTGAGATTGGACAATGAAGGATTTTTCAAGTATACCACCTTCATATATCATCTTATGCTGTATTATCAGTCAGAAAACTTTTCTTTCCCTGTCATGAAACTTGACACCAAAGGCAATCCAAGGTCTGTCATTTTTTGGAGTCCCATATTCCATGCATCCTATGAGTCCCCTTACTCCTATAATGAGTTCATTGATCAGTTTGTTTATCCAGCAACCACCTTATTGACAGGAGTTTCCCCTCCTAAGATCAGTGGTGATATTAAAAAGATCCTCCAGCTTTCCAAGTAGTACAAAATAGGTGATTGGTATTTGTACAAAAACCATACAGAAATAAGGATCTATGTGTGTGAACTTTATCCTTTCAAGTTACCAAAGTATGTACCAATGAGACTATTTGCATTGGAATATTTCAGACAAATGATAAATTTAGATTTGGTCCACTTTTACAATGCGAAGAAGAAAGCTCAACTCAAGATCAAAAATAAATGTAGGCCCTTTTGTCTGTGACACTAGGGAAGCATGGAGAGAAGCAGAGAAAATTCTAGAAGATCACCTTAAGTTGCACAAAAGTTTTGGGTGGATGCCATATGACCCAAATAGCTTTATCTGTGATAGAAGAATGAAGCACGGGCTGTCACCATATATACACCATAGAATCCTAGAGATTGAACAATTTTCCAATATGGATGAATGGAGGGAAGGGACCTTAGTAGAAAATGATAGTGAACAAGTCAATATGGAGAATGCTATGAGAGATCTTGAGAAAACACTTGACCTGGATTCTTTTGGGCAGGTACGACTTGATTCTTCTCAAAGATCAGGGGTTATTGCCTCTACAGCTGGAACATCTCAGTAGCCTTCACAGGATACCAGTACACCAGCTACAGAAACATCCAAGGGAAAGGAACCAGAGACCAATACTCAAGCTACAAAGCAATCTACAATGTTAAAACAGCCATAGACTCCTAAGGAACAGGCCCAAATGCACACTTCTTCAAACCAAGTCAATGTTGGAGAACCCCCAATCTTGCAGACTCCTCTGAATGAGGAAAGGAACAAAAAGAGAGACAGGGAAGTAGCTACCCCTGCCAGTGGACCTTCAAAACAGCCTAGTGCCAAAAGGCAAAGGCTAAATCTTCTCTCAAAGGAAGAATTCATTGAAGAGACTATTGATAGTCAAAGGAAAGAAGAAGTAGATAGCCATCAAACTTCCCCAATAGTTGGGACATCAACTAGCTCACAGAGACAGGAGCTAGAGAGACAACAAAGTGCAGAGATATCATCTTTCAGGTTGCCAAGAAAGGACACTTCAGATATCAAGAAGAAGTTTATAGAAATAAAAGCCAATAATGATCCATTAAGGCTCTAGGTTTACAATCAATATTTGAAAATGGATCCCACTAATCAAAACAGATTGATGTCAGCCTATGACATCAAAGAGGGTAAAATGATAATGAGCTACTTCAAACCTAAAGTACTACAGCCTCAATCAGTAGTAGATTATCTCAGAACCAATTTTTAAGTCATGGCATCATACATTCATCCTTTGGACCAAAATGAGTTGCATAAACAAATGGGAGAAATGATTTATTCTACATTGACTGGTAAGGATATGATGGCCCAAAGACTGGAGTATTCTCTGAATAATACAATTGCCCAATTACAGTTGGAGAAAGCCTCCTCCCAGGCTAAAGATAACAGAATAAAATCTTTAGAAGAAATAATTATTGGATTGGGACATGATCCCAAATATGTGAAGGATATAGAAGCCTTAATAAAAAAGAAAGATGAAGATATTGCTGCCTTGAGGAAGCAGCTAAAGATGCCTCCTTCAGGGTATCGACAGACTGCTGAGATCATGAAACAAAAATTTGAAGAAGAGCTTATGGATTTACTCTTAAAACTTAATGAACGATTGAATGAGACTGAGCAAGTACTAGAAAAATCATTGAAGGACAAGCAGGGAGAGCTGACCTCTCAGCCTCCCAACGTGATACCAGTAGTCTCAACTGCAGTCCCTTCAACCCTTAGTATAGCTCTAGCACCAAACATTCCAGCAGCCACAGCTGAGGTAGTCACAGGTCCAACTACAAAAGCAGGTACAGGAACAGGAACAACATCAGCATGGATTTCAAATTCAAGTACGGAGGAGCTAATAAAGTCAATGGAGGAAATGAAACTACAAGTTTCAGAGCTGAAAAAGGTAAAAGAACAATATGTCAACTTAGATAAAAAATATTATCTCTGAAAGATAAATGTTGTAGAAAAGACAAGGGAAATCAAAGGATTAGAAAACAAGGTAAAATTATTAGAAAAAGATCTCACTTTTGACAAGCCTCTGACAGGAATTAAGAAAATTCTATGGGCCAACATCATTCAGTCAATAAATGATGTTTGGCCATCAATCCAAATAATTTTTGAGCAGATAGATTTGGTAAAGGCAGCCCGAGTAGAGATTCAGAAGACAAGAGAAAAATTAGGAAAGATTCCTGAGGAAGCCACTAGGCTCATACATTTTTTGAATAACAAGAATAAGTACCAGCTTCAAGAACTAGGCATTGAAGACAGAAGAGACACCATTCTTGAAGTCAAAAGGGTACTAACTAAAAGAACTTTGATGCAAAATTGAGAAAGAAGATGCCATGACATGCAGGAGGAAATTAATGCTTTTATGGAGAGATTTGGTATTTTACAGAGTAAAGGGATACCTAGTCCTTTAGTTATTAATGACAAATTAATGAGGCATATAGATTATGTGGACAAATTGAATCAATATGCAGGCAACCAGGCAAGTTCATCAACAAGTGCTTCAGCATCAAAAGCCCTCCCTATAGGCAGAGTTCTCTATGATAGTCTAGAGAACCTGTTTTATGTTGAGCATGAAATAAAGCCCTTGTTTCCAATTCAGCATACTTTTTTCAGGTATACCGAGATTGATGAGACTCTCAGGAAACTTCAGAAAACCAGAATACCACAGCCAAAATGGTGGGAAGAAATGCTAGAAATTTTGTAATTTATCCTTGGTAAAAAGTAAATTTTGGTTATTTACTATAGTCAATGCAGGTGAAAGGGGATAAACCAAGATCAACATGTAAAGAGTATCAGATGCAGGTAAAGTGTATTAGTAAAAAGATAAAAAAAGAGCAGCCAACACAGAGTTACATCAAAGACAGCAAGAGGCCAAATCATAAGGCCTAACTTCAGCACTATCTCAAGAATAAGGACAACAAACCATTTGTTTGCCTCTGTTATCTACGAGATTTTCTGGCCCTATCTTCAATATGGTAAGGTTTTTCTTCCTTATATCCATGGAGTTATAGACAAAATTGCAAAAATCCTAAGAAAGAAAAACATTATCACTCATTTCTGAGCACCTGGTACGATCAGGCAAGGTTTGAAGTCTGTAAAAGATGATATTGACAACATCAGCTTAAAGGAGTCTATAAAATAGATTGTTCTTGTGGGAAAAGCTACATAGGTGAAACAGGTCGCTCCCTCCAGACAAGGCTCAAGGAACATGGTGCTGATATTAGGAATAGAAGATCTCGTACTTCAGCCCTGGCAGAACACTCCTCAAAGACTAAGCACCATATCTGCATGGAAAGCGCATCCATTATCGCAAGGGAAGAGCAGCATCAGAGATGAAAGATCAGAGAAGCACTTGAAATTATCAAGCATCCTCACAATCTGAACAGAGACAATGGTATGGAGATTAGCGGAGCTGGCTTCCCTTGATTAGGGAAATCAAAAACGCCAAAAACACCAACACATCCCCAGGTGAAGCATTCAATAGGTAAGTTATCCCTCTCCTTTTCTATTTTATTAGTCTGTACCTTCTTATTAATATCAAGTTGAAGAGTTAGCATTAAAATTCTATAATATATTGATTTCTATATAGCTATTAATTAATTATAAATATTAATTATTTATAATTGTTAATATGATTTGGTTTAATATATTAGTTTAATTTATATAGAAATTAATATAGTTTTCCCTATTATTTTTAGAAATAACCTTTTAATATAAGAATTAGCATTTTAATGCTATAATATAATAATTTCGATATAACTATTAATTAATATATTAATTATTATATTAACCAATTATAAATATTTATTATTTATAATTGTTAATATGAAGTAGTTTAATATATTAATTTAATTTATATAGAAATTATTATATTTTAGTTCATTAATCTAATTTTACTTTTAGTTCTAGTTCAATTCCCTAATTTTATCTTTAGGTTTTGTATTAATATATTAACCCTTCAATAAAATTTTTATTAAAATAAAGTATTTTATTAAAAATAAAAAATAAAGTAATTTTTAAAATAAAATAAAAAAAAATAAATTATTAGTCCAAGCCGACAGTGTGTGGTTCCCTAAAAAAATTTTCCTCATTATTATTTATTCCCTAAGAAGCTCTTCTTTTATCATCATTCTAAAATCCTGATGATGATCCCATTTGGGATTTGAAACGTTGGTATAAAAATGTTCATACTGTGGATTCTCCGGTCACTGATTCAAAATATATATCACTTTGTTATGAAATATTTTTATTATAAAGTTTGTGTATAAATACTTCCTCGTTTAGAGTATTGAGGGTGGATTCTTAGACATTGTTGTAAAATTGATTATTTTGGAATAAAGTGTTGTTGGACTAAATCTTACATGGTTGGTTGGATGAAGAATTAATGCAAAGGACTTTTCACAGGATTTATGTGTCAAACACCAGACAAATAAGTATCTTATATCTCGTGTGCTATTGTTTTCTTGTTTATTATATCAATTATGTTCCATATCTGAATATTAAAATGAAAAAGAATAATTCAGAAAGTGCTTAAGTGCAATCTGTCTTCAATCGTTTTTGTTCTCAATGTTTTCTTCTAAACTAGCATAGACAGTGAATTCTTAATTGCTCATGTTTCCTAGTTTATTCATTTTAATCATTTAGTAAAGAATTCTTAATTTCTCTTTATTGGTGATTAGTCAAGTTCTCTTCTCTTAAAATATGTTGAAGGATTCTTAGTTTCCCTTCATCCCTTTTAAGTCCATCCCATCTTTTCAAGTTTCTATTTTCTCCTTGTTTAGTTATCTTGCCCTATGAAACCATCATTTGTTGAGAAACCAAATCCAACTGAGCCATTTTCTTTGACTCCATTAGCCCAATGGACTAAACTATTCAGTTCTACCCTTCTGGTACTGAATTTCACCACCAAATCTAATCAAATCTCAAAGCTTTCATAACTAATCTAAAACCTTATAAAACAAATCTAAATCTAAAAGAGAGAGCCCTCTCTGGATACAGATTGGCTAGATTCTATTTCTAAAAGTTGGTTTGTGATTACCTCGGACCCCTTTCCCCTTCTTACAACTTCTGGGAAAATCTGAGAGATAACACTTTCTGTAATAAATGATATGATCATTAAGACATCATTAATTATTTGATACATTATTTATATATTTTATAAGGGCACATAATTATTGGTATGTCCAAGGCCATTTAGTATTTGATAGTGGTGTTAATATATTACCTAATAATATACAAGAAAAAATAAATTTATATATTTAATAGGGGTTACTGCACCCTTTTCACAATGATTAAAAATAGAAAAAAAACTTATTCAAAGAATTATGTTGCATAGCTTAGGATTTATATGAAACACATGTTTTAAATTTCAATTATTTTTTTTGGTCAAGGGTGGAGCCTTCAATTAACCGAAAAAAAGAAAAAGATTACATATGGTATGTGTCTTTACAAGTGTAAAGACCAGCAAAAGATAGACTTGTTGATGGTTAACAGATAGCATGGTCAACAAAACCCAAAACCATATATTGTATCATGGAGTTACAAAGACTCAAAATCATATGCACATAGGATTCCTGAATTGCAATATGCGATTTCCCTTTTTCACCGTTGATCTCATCCGCAAGATCAACGGTTGTCTTAATATCACATCGCACCATCATGTGATTTCATCACTCTCGCATGCGATATGCGATAACACCTGAACTTCAAATAAATTGAAACCGTGCCTATAATCTTCTTGGGTCCGCTTGCCCAAGCCTTATCACTCAATCTCCACCGTTGTTCTTACCTTCAATCCGACGGTTAATACTTCCTCTGATCAACAGAGCTGCTCGGTGATCTAGCATTGTAGATCAAAACCCATTTGATCCGACGGTCCATAATGACATCGAATCGGACCACTTACATGAAATTTAATAGCCTTACGGAGCCGATAAGGATTATACAACCTTAATCTATAAATGTTCGGGTCTGCCCTTGAGGTTAAAGTTCGATCTCTTTACAGCCCAATATCCGTTGGATGACAAAGGCCATTAAATCCTATGGTCTGCGACCCTTCATCTAGCATACAGATTAACTAGTTCTTGACCCCCGTAGTTGACTATAACGTAAGCATTGACTGTGGGATCGATGGTTAGGATTTACGACAAAATTTCAACCAGGCTCAAGGATTTCCACTCTCTCCTACTCTCGTTAGTCTACTGATCACCATCGATCCACCATGTCGATCGGACGGTCGAGATCGATTCTCACCTTTCACCTTCCGCCAATACTTATATTGAATCTCCACCATTCATTTCTTAGCTCCATCTTATGTGACTTAATCCTAGCCACCCATCATGAACAAATCTCGTGCGTTTTCACTTCTTCGCTCTTTTCTTCATTTGAGTTTTTACAGTTAGGATTTTTTGCGGCACTTCAACCAGCCTCAAGGAATTCCACTCTCTCCTACTTCTGATAGTCTTCCTCCTGCTCATTATTCATGGTCCAGAAGTGCGCCATACCATTGGCAGCCTGTCGTTGACAATCATCACGCAATTTACTAGAGGGTATATAATCCAAATCGTTCCAAATATAGATTTCCTTACATAACACTCCTTCATTCACCAGATGATTAGCTAACATATTGGCTTTTCTTCACACATGAATGAAGTTGACGGTTCTCAGGGTTCGCAAGTGGGAATGAATCCGTTGAAAGCCCTGCGATAGCCTCCAATGTTTCGAAACTTTTCCAAGTGCCATTCCATTACACATTTTCTTGGCCGCATTAATGACCAATTCAGAGTCAGCTTCAATGATGGCATTGTGTAAATTTGACTCGATTAGGATTTCCAGGCACTGCTCTAAGGCCATGAGCTCTGCCATGTTATTAGTGGCAGTTCCCAAATGACTGTGAAAGATATCCTTTATGCGCCCCTTCTCATCTCTTATGACACCGCCAAATCTAGCCATCCATGGGTTGCCCTTAAAAGCCTCATCTATATTGATTTTCAAAAAACCATGTGGAGGAAGCCACCATATATATTTACTAGCATTTGTTTTTCTCACACCCTTGTCAGTGCCTTAGGGAACCAGAGAATGGAGACCCCACTGCAGCAGTATGCTAGCATCTTGGTGAAATGGAGGGTCCTTAGGAATTTTCCACATAAGGGCTCCTACGGTATCTTTGAGCTGTCGTAAAATTTGGACAACGATGTTCTGGGTCGGGCCTGTTTTGTTCTTGAAAATCCTGCCATTATGTTCTTTCCAGACATCCCAGATAATAAATCCTGGAACCAAAGTCCAAGCCTTGTTAATGATTTCATTACCTGAGAAATATTTCCTCCAATTCTTCAAAGTATTGGTGATGTTGAGTCTGTCCCTGTCAGCTTCCCTGAAGAATGATGCTGCCCAATCCCACAAGGTTGAGGAGAAGGGGAAAAGGTTTAGTAAATGTTCCATTGTTTCCTCCTATAAGCCACATATATGGAATTTGGGTGGGCCAACAAATCCCCTTTTTAGAAGATTCTCCCATGTGAGAATTTTCTTTTGGTGAACCAACCACATAAACAACTTGATTTTCATCTATTGTGGGTTCTGCCAAAGGTCATTCCAAACCTGATTAGGGTTTGGATAATCAAAACCTAGGGCCATGAATTTAGATTTTTGAGGTTAAAGGTGCCTTCGGTGCTTTGACCCCATCTTAGTTGGTCAGATGAGGATGAAACCAAAATCTTCCTCTGCTCCAGGTCAAGAGTAAGGGAATTTGCCTAGGCCTTCAAAGGACTCTCTTCACTATGACCAAGATCATTCCACATTCTCCATTTACCATTGTACCTTACCTAATCCCAGAAGTCACTTACCATAAGTAAACCTTTGTTGTCAGTGTCATTTTTGAGAGCTATTAGTTCTTCTCTAAACAAATTTGGTTCCTGCTGCTAGTTATCCTCGCAAATCGTGCAAGGTTCCCAGCTCGGATCTCCCGGAAACTATGTTGCTGGACAATGGCTCTATTCTCCCAAGAAAGGTTCCAAATGTGGGAGCCCTTGCTAAGCCTTGGCATTAGGATATGATCCCTCTCCTACCAATTATTTGCATATTTTTGTTTCCAAAGCTTGGCCCAAGGGGTTGCCAATTCCTTGAGCCACCTCCACCAAAGTTTGGCTCCCGAAACTTTGCTGAGGATTTAAGGGTCATGAAGCCCCAAACCACCATGGGCCTTAGGTTTCTAGAGCTTGTCCCAAGCTAACAAATCCCACTTCTTTTTCTCTTCCCCTTTGCCCCAAAGAAAATCTCGTTGAATAATCCTAATTTGTTACATAACTCCTTTGGGAGCAGGAAGAGCTGAAAACATGAAAATGGGTATAGCCTACAGGACAGCCTTTGTAAGAAAAAGACGCCCCACCAAATTCAAAGGCCTACAGGTCCATTTCCTAACTTTGTCCTGAATTTTATTAGTTACCGGCTTCCACACTCCCTTGCTCAGAGGTTTGTCAGTAAGAGACATTCCAAGGTACTTGGAAGGTAACTGATCCCTTTGAAACCCAAGAATTCTAGTGAGGTTCCTTTAAATAGAAATGTTAGTGTCGAAAAAAAACACCTTTGATTTATCAAGGCTTACCTCTATACCAGCGGCCAAAGAAAAGTCATTCAGTATTTGTTTGAAAGCTATCGATTCCTTGATTGTAGGAATGCCTTGTAGCATTGTGTCTCTTGGGTTGTGTTATATTCTTTCCATGACTAGCCCATGTAGTTAACTGGGGGTTAGAGGGGTATAGGTCACAGGGGGTTTGAGGTGTACCTATAACCCCATTATGGGGTCTGGGGTAGCGCCCTGGAAAATTTTGGTTTTGCACCCTATGTTAGGTTATGTGGACCCACCTATGGTTTTGTGCATGATTTTCGCACATATTTTTGGACGGGATGGTTTTCGGTCCATGGTATTGGATGTGATGGTTTTCAATCCATGGTATTGGATGCTTCGACATGTATAAATATGTATTATAACATTGAAAGGAACATAATGAAAAATCAAGCTGGTAGTCCCAGTTTTGGGATCCAGGGGAAATCTCTGTGTATAATTGTTTTATGTGTTATGCTCTTGCATTGTTTATTTTCTGTGTTTTAGAATTCATATGCAGGTAATTTCTGTGCGAGGTTAAAGCCTACATTTGGTATTAGAGCTATTTTGGCTTCAAGGGGACACCTTTGTTGTTGAGGGGTTTTGCTCGAGCTTGTGGTAGACCCTGTTTAGTGGGAGATCTACGAAATTGATTCTAGTGGTGAAAGAATATGGCGAGTAGTGGAAAGATAGAGATCGAGAAATTTAATGGTTAGAGTTTTGAGTTGTGGAAACTCAAGATGGAGGATGTGTTTGTGGATAAATATCATTGGATCGCAGCAGATCTAGGTAATAAACCAACGAGAGTGTCCGGTGAAGAATGGAAGAAGTTGGATTGGAAGGAAAAGAGCACAATACGATTGTGTGTCTCAAATTCAATATTGCTAAATGCATCAGGGGAAGCTAAAATGAAGGCTTTGTGGGACAAGTTAGGGACTTTGTACCAATCTAAGTCTCTGGTGAATAAACTGTTCCTATGAACAAAGATGTATAACCTAAGGACCAAAGATGGAGACTTGGTGACAGAGCATCTGAATGCATTTACTATTGTTGAAAGTAAGTTAGCATCTGTTGATATTAAAATTTCAGATGAAGATAAGTGCATCATTTTGTTATGTTCTCTACAGATTCGTGGGATAGTCTGGTTATTGCAATAGGTAGTAATACAAATGCCTAGAAATTTGATGAAATAGTCTCATCCTTGCTAACAGAGGAGATGAGACGGAAAAATACAGAGAGCCAAAATGGTGATGCCTTGTCTGTACGAGGACGGTCCCAGAATAGAAACAAAAATAAGTCATCGAGTGGGAGATCTAAATCTAGAGGGAGATCTAAATCTCCAGGAAAACTTGTAAAGGTGGCGTGCTAGAAATGCGGAAAGGAAGGGCACTACAAAAGGGACTGTAAATCTAAAGCTCTTGATAAAGGAAAGGGATCTGATGATGCTCCTTCTGTAGAGGCGAA
>APFE031699308.1:43107-89814 GCA_000404065.3 Pinus taeda | reverse complement strand
ATCAGCCAATGTGACCGATGCCAAAGGATGGGGAAACCAACCCCAAGGGATGAAATGCCTCTCCAACCTCAGGTGACTCTTGAGCCATTTGAGAAGTGGGGTATGGACTTTGTGTGCCCTATCAACCCTCCTTCAAGGCAAAAGTCTTACATCATTGTGTGCACAGATTATCTGACAAAGTGGGCAGAGACCAAAGCAATCAAAGCAGCAACAGAAGAGAAGGTGGACGAGTTCTTAAGAGAAAACATTTTCTACAAATTTGGCTACCCAAGAGAGATAGTCACCGATCAAGGAAGCTAGTTCACCTCCAATTTGATTGAAGATCTGCTTGTTCATCACATAATCAAGCATAGGACTTCCACCCCATATCATCCTCAAGCGAATGGGCAAGTGGAAGTCACCAACAGAGCATTAGAGGGGATCTTGACCAAGGTGGTGAGCAACAGTAGAAAGGATTGGGCAAATCGCCTGGTTGAGGCCACTTGGGCCTATAACACCACTTGGAAGACCACAACCAGTTTCACACCCTATGAGCTGGTCTATGGAAAGAGAGCTTTGCTGTCAATCGAGTTTGAGTACAGCACATTGAGGATGGCAGCTTAGCTGAACCTAGATCTCAACCATGCTCAACAAGAAAGGTTAATGCAGCTGAATGGGTTGGATGAACTTCGAATGCAGGCCCTCCTCCACTCAGAAGTGACTTAACTTCAGAGGAAGGTGTGGCATGACCGGCACCTCAATGACAAACAATTCCAGCCGGGAGATTGGGCACTGCTATATGATTCCAGACATAAGGATTTCAAGGGAAAACTGAGAACGAGGTGGCTAGGAACATATGCAGTAGAAAAGTGTAATGATAATGGCTTTGTTCTTATCTGAACTATTGATGAATAAGCCATCCCCATGCTCGTCAATGGGCATCGACTCAAGATCTACAGGAAGCCTCTTTCAAGACAAGAGTTTGTCAAAACTATGGAAAAATCAGTGTTGGTCATAGAGAAGGGTTCTGCCTCTGTTTTGGGCACACCCTGAGCATCATTTCATATTCTTCTTCTTCAAAAAAAAAAGAAAAAAAGAAAAAGAAAAAAAAGAAAAAAGAGGAAAAAAAAGAAAAAATATCCTTGGGTGAAAACCTTTCTGAGGTGCCCAAGGCAGGTAGTAGGAGTGAAAACCTCATTGAGGCGCTCCTGCTGTCTCTCTAAAAAAAAAAGAGAGAATGGGAATAAAAAGATCCTTGGGTGAAAACCTTTCCAAGGTGCCCAAGGCAGGCGGTAAGGGTGAAAACCTCATTGAGGCGCCCCTGCTGTCTCTTAAAAAAAAAAAAAAAGAAGAAAAAAAAAGAAAAAAGAAAAGGAAAAGAGAAACAAGAAGAAAAAAAAAGAAAAAAGAAAAGGAAAAGAGAAACAAGAAGAAAAAATCAGCTTATCTTTGAAAGTGTTGCAGGTTGCAGGTATACAGCGCACAAAAGGAGGACTGTCAACTCAAAGACAAGGGTTCCTATCAAGCTACCAGATAGCCTCTCATGCACATCCACCATGCACACTCATTTTTGCAAAGTTTGGGCACAATCGGATCATGGTTCGGCCTTCTATAAGAAGGTACAGGACTTTCTACAGGAAGTTCTATATTTCTACAGGAAACTTCCTGTAGAACATTTGGGTCGGCCAGAGTCAACTACGAGGAAAGATTTGGAGATTTAAGTCGACTGAGGGGGCATGCAACCACCCTTTTCTGCCATCCCCCACTCGCTCCACCTCTTTTCACTGCCACCACTCCAATCTTAGCAAGCATACCTGCACATGCAACGAGAACTCTGTTTTTCAAATAAGGAAAATTGTGTTTCTTTTCAATCTCAGAAACAAGGTCTTCCAAGGCTCAAGCGCTCACCTATTAGGTGAACTCAAGACCTTTCACTTGTGCAATAGGACTCAAATTATGTCAGCATGCACCCCAGAAGGAGGAACAACTATAGGATGTCCTACAGGAATCCTGTAGCAGCTGATCCAGCTGGAGTACCTGCCATGAAAACACCAGTAGCTTGCAGAGCCGGTGCACGCCATGTTCACCACTAGAGGAACGGGTCTCCAAGACTCACAACCAGCAGCAGCCAATGCAGGGAAGCTCCAGCACCAGACCACGAAGCAGCAACACATAGATCTAGCATCTTTCGTCTTGAAACCTGGAAAAATCCACGTCCACGACCGCATAGGTAAGTAACTAACCTTATTTCGTCCCATTGCATAAAATATACTCTGAATGTGCACAACTTTGAAAATGGGTGGATTGAACAAGGCTGGTTGCCGCTCAACTGGCCACCACAGCCCGTCAAGCGGCCTCGTAGGATCCGAACTGGATCGATTATGCCGAAAGGGTGGATAATTGGCACGTGGGAAATGTCTAGTCGGGAAGAAGCGGAGGTATGACAAGATTGGCGACGGTAACTCCAGCGGAGAGAATTCGGCAGTCAGGGGCACGCTAGGATATGATTGTGGTGACGTCGGCCAATGGACCATCAGGGACAGCTCAACCCCGCACCATGAATTCCGCAGCAATTCGAAATCGGCTGGTTGATACTTATGATGCACTGTAGTCATTTATGAAACAACCGTTTCCCAGCCGAATGTGCGTCCTCTTCCTCTTCAAGTGGTTAACCCGAAGTTCTCTACCTATTCAAGCGTCCTGCTGCCGCTCAGACTGGTCCTGCGCTGCCGTAAATTCCTTCGAAAGCCGAGAACAAACTTCCACAGGAAACTGCACTACAGGAAATGTGGCATCCAAAGCAGTGCAGACTGTTCACGTCGAGGGTGGCGAATTTCGTCGAGGTAGGCAGAATTTAACCTCCCCATGCAAAGAATTTAGAAAAAAAAAGGTGGTGCCATCGACGTAGAAAAGGGGTAGAAGAATTTGGGTGTAGTTCTGTCTGGTTTTATATATATGTCGCTGCAAATTCATCACAGTCATCTACATGAGTAATTTTCCCTGCGTATGAACACAAACTCCTTCCTGTAGAGGATGATACCCTGCCGAAACACTGTCAAAATTGTAACTTTTATGCCATTGTGTGTATAATGGAGATGTAGCTCTGCGCTCTGAGTGAAAATTCTTGAAATCCTCCTTTTGTACATCTGAGCAGGCAAGTTCAGCAGGGTAATCGACCAAAAAGTTTTTTTCCGCTCTAAGGAAAGAATTCGCCCAGAATTCTCAGTCTAAGAGCGCAAACACAGAATTTGACCATGCTGGGTGGGTTCATTTGAAAGGAACCGTCAGACTCAAAGAAGTTATGGGAAACCCCTGAGGTGGTAGAACTGTTCTCCCGTGCACAATGGATGTCATTTTGTGACAAGCTCCAGGGGCATGACAATGAAATTACAGAAGAATTCCTTCGGTCCCTGGAGCCGAAGTCAAAAACATTGGCCACCGTCAATTTCAGAGGACTAACCCTCAGACTCACCCCATAGCTCATCAGCAGGGTGACTGATCTTCCCATGGGAATCCCGTGGGATAAGGAGGAAAGGAAGCTGGGTAAGAAGGCTAAGGAAGAATTCTTCTTACCTGAAGAACAATTCTCAGAGGATAAAAACGGAGTTCGGAGGACTAGTCTACAGCCCTTTTGGAGTGAAGTCAGCCTCCAAATTATGAAGTATATCACGTGCGAGGGGCGGTTTAGTATCATATATGGTTATCATTTTCGACTGCTCACAGAACTTAGACACCACATGGACCTCCCCTCGGAGCAGAAGTTGAGCATTCCATATTTCCTTTTGTAGTCCATGACTGAATGTGCCACCAAACCCAGAGAAGGGACACTGGACCAGCTAGCACATCATGGGCTTATAAAGCTCCTCGTGGAAGATGCACTCCACACTTTCACTGTCCCTCTCTCATGGGAGATTTTCCAGAATATGTCAAAGGATGATGACATCCAAGTCTTAGCTGAGGAGCTCACTTCCTCCAGCAGTGAAGAGAAGGAGACTCCTCAAGCCGAGAAGGAAGCTAAAAGACAAGACACCCCTGGCAAAACACCCAAGAAGGATAAAAAAGGAACACTAGTAGCAAAGCAAGCTGCCAAAACAGGGGGTGATGGGATTGCCCCAATGCCCAGGGAAAAACGACTACAGAGCAGGGTAGAACAGACTGAGAAAGTCTAGGACAGTAAGGGCACCCCTAAGGCTACCTCAGCCAAGATGAAAGAAAAAGTTCCCTCGGCCAAGTAGGCTAAAACTGTGCCCTCGATTCCTATAGGAAAGCAGTAGGGTACTCCTACAGGAAAGAAACAGAGTACTCCTACAAGAAAGCAACAAAGTGCTCCTACAGGGAAGCAGCAGAGTGCTCCCACAGGGAAGCAACATCAGGAAAACAACAAGGTCTTTCTATAGGAAAATTGAAAACGGCTTCTACAGGAAGGGAGAAAGCAACCGCTACAGGAATTTCTACAGGAAGTCCGAAAGGAGGACAACAGAAGGAGAAATCGGCTGAAATCCTAGCTAGGGAGGTAGCAGCCGTGCTGGCCACCCTAAGCACCTCTCCCAAGCCAAAAGAAAAACGAAAAAGGGAGACTCCTCTATATTTCAAAGCAAGGAGTGTGAGAATTAAGACTGGCAGACCCCAACCTCCATCCAAAGAACCAATCACTATTGTGGATACCCCTACCATGCCAAGGGATAAATCCCCCTCCAAAGTCTCCATTACTTATGAGTGGGGGAGCCCAAAAACATCTTCATGGAAGGACAGAATGGAGAAATTAAGCTCAGAAGCCTCTCTACAGGATGCTGAGGCTATTCTACAGGAAACTCGGGCTAGGTTGAAAGAAGCAGAGCAGACGGAGGAGAAGGCAGTTGAGTCACCACAAGAGGAGGAGGGAGCAGCCAAGTCACCACCAAAGGAGGAGAAAAATGATGTTATCATGGAACCAAGCCCACAACCCAACTTGGGCTCTTATTATAACTTTTTGGAAGCAGGCAAAATTATTCCCCAAAAGTTTATAGTGCCACTGTTTTTAGCACTAGAAGAAGAACGGGTATGAACCCACACGTGGATGAGGATAGCTAAATCTAAGGGAGTAGCAGATATTGGACCTCTAGAGGAAAGGCTTAAGGAAGCACAAAGAGAATTAGCAAGAGTGAGGCATGTGGAAAGCTCCCAACAAGCCAAGTTGAGAGAAGAGAATGAGCTGCTCTGACAGCAACTCTAGCTGCACAGACAGAGGAAAGAAAAGGACATGGCAGCCAAGGATCCCTCAGCAGAGCCTCAAGGAAAAGAAGAGATGCAAGTTGATCTTGAGGAGTTCAACCAATAGCTACAGGAAAGGGGACTGCAGGCAGACATGGAGATACAATCCCTAAGACAACAGGTGCAAGAAAAGGAGGCACAACTGGCCTGCATGGCCAGTTGGGCAATGGAAGCACTACAATGTCGGCAGCCGGCCAAATCTTATGGCCTGTACCTAAGGGACCAGTGGCTGCAGTTCCAAATCAATACATTGGCATAGAGGGGTATCTCTCACATCCAAAACCCCCAACAGTTCACAGATTTATGTAACACCAGTTCCTCGGAAGATAAGGCGAAGCTCTCAGAGTTTTACCTCCATAATTTGGCCCTTCTAAACATCACTTCGTGGGACCCCAACACAGCAGTAGGGGACATGCAGCTGATGGCAATGACCTCATGGTTAAACCATGAAGAGAAGAGAGAAACTGAGGTCAGGAATGCCATGGACCGGGAGTTACATGAACCACTGCTGATTAGAGCAGAGCCAGAGGACCCCACAACACTGATATCCGCTCACCAGCACCTAGCAACCAATTCTCAGGAATTATTAGAGTACATGGATCGTCAGGCCCAGGCCATAGCACACTTCAAGGATATGAAGAGGTTACTAGGGGACAATTGTGTTCATTCTTGCACCCGTAGGTGGAACACATTGTCCCACAGCCTCAAAATTCGAGAATATCACACTCCAACTCGGATGAGGGAGGCTTTGGCACGAGTACCTCTCTACAAGAAGTCTATGCAGAACCTCCAAGCCAGTTGATTGGCCTCAAGCTAAGTCCACCCTTGCTTTTTGGATTGTTAGAGGGGGCTCAGAGAGGAGGAGCATAAGCAGTGGAAGAAGTGGAGAGGGAGGCCGGATTTCATGACAGTGTGGAGGACACTACTTCAGAAGCCTGGGATGTGAGAGTGGCCATCAAAGCAATGAAAGACGAGGAGCTAGACTAGTTGCTCAGGGATGAGCAACCCTTTTAGCAGGGGGTGATGATGAGCCCCAAAATTGGTAACAATTTGGGTTCATTTGGCCTAATTCTCATTGTTCAATCCTTGTTCAAATCCATCATTTTCTATAGTTTATGCATTATTTTTAGTATGTTTATGTCTTTGGTACGAATAAGGGAAGTTACTTTCCCTAGGTGGTTAACACGTGTCTATTTCAGGTTTTTTGACATATATTGGAGAAAATTCAAAGCAATCATGAGCTATAAGGCAACCAAGCCTGAAGTGAGGACTTGAAGGGGGGGTGTCTACGGCATTCAATGACCCTTCCTCAGGATCTTCACCTCCAACTACGAGCTCCAAAGACCACCAAACCGGATCTAGAAAGCAGCCAATCAACATTTACAAAGGGACTATTTGACTCACAGTTTGACAGCCGAGTTCCACAGATTGAGGAGGCCAACTAGGTCCCTCGTGATCTATAAATGTTGAGGCCTCAGCCTTCGTAAAAAGACTTTTGAAACTATTTTGTACTTTGCACCTCAGTGCTGCAGCTTTATTTTGTTCCTTTGTAGCCATTTTTGGCATGACTGTTATGATTCTTTTTGGATAATGAGAAGCAGCTTGGTTTCCTATCAAATTTGAGTTTTTCATAGGAGCCAAAGCTCTCAGGGTTGGGCCCAACCTGAGAGCCTAGGACCTCCTTCCTTTATTATTACTTTTCCTTTACGTATCACTATTTTTCCTTTATGCATTTGAATATATTTATGTTAAGTAGATTTCGTTATGGTTGCTGGAATAGATCACTGTTTATGAATGACTTTGGTTTAGGTGTTTTGGTAGGATAATAACAACAAGATTTACAAGAAAAAGAGACAACCACACTCCTGGTTTCACCTCGGCCTTATTGGATTTGGGGCTAGAATTGAGGAAACAATGCTGCCTCACAAAAACACTAGTTTGCTTGTTTATGCAATCTTTTAGTGTGCTTGTTTTATTTGCAGAGATTAGTCATGGGGTTGGACATCTGAAATGTTTCTTTACATAGATGGTGTACAAGGTTTTCTTCCCAAATAAAGTTGCTGCTCATTTATGTTGATTGATGGATAGAATAGACTAGTTTAGGATTTGATCATTTGCAGGTCTTTGCTGATTTGATCAAGGCCCACCGTGCAGGGCATCTTCTTCCTTCATCCATCCTCCCAAAGTCTCATCTAAGCCTCCTGTTCGGTCTCATAGCTAAGCTGCCCTTTTCCCATCTATCCTTTGTGTCCACGAAACCTTACCTCCTTACTCATCATTGCCTTAGCCGTCTTCAAGCCAAGTCAGCCTTCTACACCTCTTCACCGATCCACCCACCAGTCCTTAGGCCATTTTCAGACCCCTATCCTACCTCTAGATCCATCCATGCACCTTCCCTCACTCATCCACCTCCTAAAAACTGACTTCCAAACATCCTGTAGAAATTCTGAAGTTTCCTGTAGAACCCCTGCAGACTTCCTGTAGAAGCTCACAAGTGAAGTTTCCTGATAGCCAAACCTTGTGAGACTCTCGGGAATAATGTTAGGGGCTCCTTAGACCCTCTCTGAGCCTTTCCAACCATTTCCAAGCATTCCTCTTCCTTAATCCACCCCTGCACAGTAAAGCACAGTTCAAGCATATGCATGTGAAAATCGACACTTAATCAAAAAAATACAAAAAGATACTTTCTAGGACAAAAGTAATCTAAGACATATGCATTTTCCCTTTTTGAAGTCAATGGAATCTCATTCAGTAGTTTGCATTCTCATTTTTGCATCAGTAGAACTAGCTGGTAGAATTAGGGTTTGCTAGGGTTTGCATTTCTCTTTGGATTTCAGTTTCTTTTCGCAAGTAGATTAGCTCCGTTTGAGTTAGCTTTCATCCATCATTTAAAAGCTTCTTCTGAGAACCTATAGAAGTTGGCTAAAGCCCCTAACGGACTTGTGCCAGCTGACCAAGTGACAGCTGCGACAAGAGCTAGTACTTGTGCATATAGCACCGTCGCTTCCTAGTTTGTTACGAACAACCAGGTTGATAAAAGTAAACAAGGGAGTCTCAGGAGTTGTAGCATTATTGCTGCAATACTGGAGCCCACCAATGGTATCAAGGGGAGTATGTATTGGTCCTGCATCAAATAATATGGCCAAGTATACTACCATCATTAATGTACTATTCGAAGCTCTTTCTTCTGGAATCGATTCATTGGTAGTCTATCTTGATTCACAACTAGTAGTGTCACAATTGAATAACATTTATCGGGTTCGGGATCCTTATTTATATCGCCAATAATTGAGAGTGAGTGTGTTGCAAAGATCATTTGTTTATATTACTTATTTGCATATTCCACGATCTGATAATTCATTAGCAGATTCTATCACTAATCAAGCTTTAGATTGGCATATCATTCATTCATCAAGATAAAATCAAACATCAACAATCTGGAACTGTATGTATATATATATAAATATATATATATATATATATATATATATATATATATATATATATATATATAGATATCGTGCTTGTGTACATAAAGTGTTTTAAAAAATAATATACTCAATCGCGACTAAAATGCCCATAATCATGTCCAGTACATCTAATGACCTCGCTCGGGATGAGGGGCCAAGTAGGTGACCACTGCTTTTGCCGCACGCTGAAAATGGTGAACCTAGTCATGTGGCACTCCTAGCATGCGGCGCTGCATATCCTCTAGTAGATATTCTATGACCTTCATCAGTACTCAGTGAGTCAATCTCACCAAATTTCATTGGACTGCGTATAAGACTCTCTCAGTCTCTGCAGCTACCTCTTTGGGACCTCTTGCACAACGCCTGTGCCGCGGAAATTCGTCTGGTCGTACCAGACCCACATCTAGAACATGATCATTATATCAATCATTTAATCCCATAAAAAATATCTTTAAGTTGATTTTCATATTTGAAAGACATAAAAAATCATAAAAATTGACAAAACTTTAAAAAATGGTTACCTATCTCTCCCAATGCTGCATCTGGTGGCAACACTAGATCTAGACCTCCCCTGAAATCCATGCCAACATAGGGATAATCGTCCACAACGATGATTTTTTGCTTCCACTAGGAGAAGAAATCATCATCAAAAGCAGTCCTCGGTACATCTCCGCCTCCAAGGCATTTCACCGGGTCAGCCCACCTACCCATTCGAGGATGCCGGGGGTTACTGATAGGAACTGATACTTTGGGACGTAACCCTGGAACCTTCTCAAAGAAGAAGCACAAAATGGTCTTGTATTTGAAGTTCTTGGTCTGTCCTTTCTAAATGGAGAATAACTGACTCTTCATATTGGTTAGAAGAGGTGTACATCAGTCAAACATAGTAGTGGGACAATCTACAACCAAGCTCATGGATAGTCATGATGTTTGGTGCAATGAGGTTGATTCATTTACCCTAGCTATGGTGAACAATATGATCCTCAAGGACAAACTCTCTACATGTTTGATTGGAATTTGGCTTCCAATCTTCTCTGAATGCCCCAGATATGCATGTAGTCTTCCACTAAAAGTCTACCTTATGATTGTCCAGTTGAATGCATCACTTCTCCTCTCTGGGAGAGTCTAGTGATAAAGTAAATATCTTATATCTATATCCTTAAAGAAATTTTATCAATAATGAATGCATCATCTTCGATACTCCAATAGCAGATTAACATTTCAAGCAAGTGGGTGTTTGCCTTCATATTTGCCATTTTGAATTTTTTTAATAAACTGTACCCTCTTAATGCATCCAATGCCTATTGATCATTCATAACCTCATCATCAATAGTAGCATGCTCCCTTTCTCTCCAGGTGATTGCCATCCTGAAAGAAAATCAAAGTTTAACCGTTAGATTTTTATGTTTTAATTCCAAACCGCGTATACGTGGGTCCATTTCATACACAGTGACGTGTAGGGCTTGTGTATATGCGGGTTTCTCATAACCAACCCGCGTAGACGCCCCGTTGATATTTTTAACATAATTTCCAATGGTGAAACCTCAATTAAAATTTCTAAAAAATCAAAAACTGATGCAAGCTAGATTTGGGGGTTACCTGGTGATTTTGAGCCAATTTGAACGATCGAATTCTTTGGGGGGCAAGATTTCTTCTTTTTCTCCACAGATTTTGCTCTCAGCCCAAAGGGTAATAATGGTGATTCAAAAAATCTTTTTATAAGCTTTGAAAATGCAAATTTTTTCAAAACTTGATTTTGTTTCATCTCATGAATCTTTTAACTTGGGAGCTTGGATTTTCGAGAATAGGTTGTTTTTTAGGACATTTTGGACACTTTTCCAAAAATTTCAAGTCGGTTCCATGACTGCTAACTTGTCATGGTAGGTATCGTCTACTCACTGGCATATAGGTTAGGGAAGCCATTTTTCCATTACATTTTTCATACTAGCCTCCATTTTTCGATACACTTGCCATAGGGTTGATCCCATTGTGTTATGGTTCGTAAACCATCCTCACTCACCAAATTTTTAAATCATGACATGATGGTAGAGCCATCCTTTTCATGGGCATTGTATTTAGCACCTCATTGACATTGGTTGCCCATGCTGTTTCATTGAGTAGGCTCGGGAGTCCTCTCCAGTCCAGCCATGACTTTTACTTTGAAGACTCATTCCTCTTTGCTTCTTCGCTTCGTTCTAGCCTTATACCCTGTAGGCTCCTTTGTGTTGAGTTGTACCATTGCATTGCATTTTGAACATTTTCAACTTTTGGCCTTGAGTTGGCTTCACTTGGACTCATGTTTAAGCCACTTTTTGACCATGTCTTCTGTGAAAATCGAACTTGCAATCCCTCATATTTTTCAACTTCCCACACCCTCAAACCCGTGGATGGAACATCCCTTTGAGTGTCCTTGACCAGCTTCACCTTCCTGCATTGAGCATAGGAATATTCCCATACCGGGAACTAGATCATCTGTTTCACTGACACTCATTCTTTCCACTATACTATCGCATTCTTTTATTCCTTTTCTAGCTTAAAGAAAAAGAAAAAGAAAATACATATTCCAAAAAGAGCTGGAACGGGACAACATTTCCATTTATTGTTGGCAGCTAGAGTCAGTCGTGATGCCCTTGAACAAAAAACTCAAACAAAGCATCTCCTCCACTTGGGTGGGATTTATCTTGACTTAGGTACACCTTAACCTTGTTATTAAGTCAGTTCTCCTTCGATTGGTTATCTCTTCCAATCATATGGAGAGTTTGTTCATGCCTCCTGCATGGAAAACTTATACAGAGTCATCATATGCTGCTACATGGTCATTATTGAGTTGTGCTTTTGTTCAAGGGAAGTAAGCCTGAGTCGACCTCTCTGTGGTGTCTCTCGACCTATTTTTCAGTCGGCCATCCTTGGTTGTCAATGTCTTGTCTATCATCACATCAGTTATATTGGTCCTTTACTCGTGTTGGTTTGAGAAGGCCTCCATTAACTTCTTGCTAGCAGGTCTTATCCTTATCGATGACGACATATTGCTTTGAGGACAGGCCTAGAGCCACACCCTGGCCCTATTTTCATTATTGATAGGTCACCTTGTACTCAACATCGATTAGTATCATGGGTCTTTGACTGAGTGGTTTCCCTTGTGTTTGACATCAGCTTTCATTATCACACATTGGGATTAGTGCAGTGCCTTGGTTTCCATTTGACCTTGTTGTTGGATTCCTCACCTCTGTGTTAGCTTTCATTATTGGTTGGTTCAGAGGGTTTCTATCATGCACTAGCTACATCTTGTGTATACTTGAAATGTGCTTCGGTCGGGTTACTACATCTTTTTTCGTCTGATTCCTTCCACATTATTGGCCTATGAGTCACACTCACACTAGATTGATGAAGGATGCATTAATGCCTTCCTTCTAAGTGGATCTTTCCCTATCTACTACGACTCATTTCTTTGGGGCAAAGGTCTAGAGTCCATTTGGCAGTACCTTGGGGTTTGCAGTCATCAGTGGCAGATCCTTTGCTATCGACAGTGGGAAACCATCATTGTCTCCTGATTGATAGATTCTTATAGGTGTTCGACTTTAGCTCATCTATTCACACTTGTTAGATTGTACTGGGTACCTTGACTCTCATTATCATTATCAGTGAGTAGTCTCGAGTTTGTTAATGGTATACATCAATGACCAGTAATCAAACGATTTTTTCACATGGTTGACTTCAGATCATTTATTCCCATTGTGTAGAAATGTACCATGTTGGTCGGTGTACCTCAGGTTACATCAACATTCTTTGGATCACTTGTCAGTTGCTCTTGTTGCTGGTAGTTGATACCATTGCACCTTATATGTTGCAGTCCTTCACAGTGACATCCTATATGTTGGCATCTGAGTTGTGATGTAGTACCATCTTATTCCATCATGTTCATTTGGTACTATTGGCATCAGTTTTTGACATAAGTGATCAACTCCATATTTCAGCCTCATTAATCATCTTCTTATATGTGATATTCAGACATGTACTTGTTTAATCGGGATCAGATGATCCATTATGTACTTTCAGTTCCTTATACTTGTATACACAGTGGATCTACTTGTACTTGATATGCAGACATGCTTTACTCTAAGCATGGGTATGCCTGCCTTAGACAATTGTTTCTTTCTGATCTTCTTTTGTTGGCTTTGTTATGGGCAAATTTAGTGTCTTTTTGAATGACTAACCCCTAGTCCTAGTAGCAAGTCTAGAACAACAATTAAAGTAATTCCATTGCTTTTCCTATAGCTAACAGATAAAAGAAAGAGGAGAAAAAGTACCAACCTGTTTCTCTCACTCGATCCCTCTTCCCTTTGACCACTATTGCCACTCCCTGCTGTATTTAACTCACTTGAAAGCTACCTGCACACAAGCTGAGACAGAAAACCATCAAAGCATACATATGGATCTGTTAACTAAACACATTATAGAATAAAAAATACAATGTACATTTCATAACACATGAATGGGAAAAAGCATAGAACTCTTTATTCATAGAAAGGAAGATTACAACCCATGTAGATGCATGTTTGATTCACCGTCATCCTCCCAACTTCAAACCCTTCTCTCCTCATGGAAACAACAATTTGACATGATAACATTACTCTCCCTACTAAGCTCATCCAAGCAGCATTTCCTTAGCTTAAGAAGTCTCAACACTTCTAATTAGACCAACCTTTGAGAGCTTGGTCCTTTTATAGTTGAAAAGAGGAGGTTTAGCCATTAATGGCCCTCATGAATGCTTTGCCATATTTGGGAAGTGGTTCCATGGAGGAAGGGATAATGGATTAAGGTTCATTCATCTCCTTCCTCATCCAAAAGCGAGCCTAATCCCTCTAGAAACCTCTAGAAGCATCCATTGGATGAGGAATCCAATGAATTTATTTGAAAAATTCGATGGATCTCGTCCATTGTAGGTGATACAAAGGGCAGGTGCTATGCATAACACCCTGAAAATGTAGTTCCTACCATTCATTGTAGCCAGATAGAAGGCCACCTGCGATGATCTACTTAGGGACATTTTTTAGATGAATGGTGTCATGAGACTCTTGGGAAGCAAGCATGATGTAGGTTAACTTCATTAGGGAATGAAAACAACTGAATTAGGGGTCGATAGACCCTAATAATACAGATCTAGAAGTTGGGGTTGATGTGCCCAAATTTTCTTGTAACAGATGCCCCTTAAAGGTTGAAGTAAAAAATAACCATGTCTAGTGAGGTGCTTTACCACTTTGAAGAGAAGGTTTTGAACCGGAAGGTGACCTGCATCAATTACAATACACATATCATGATACTTTGATTTTTTTTCATAATTAGCTAAGGGAAGGCATACCCATCCTCAGATTTATAAACTTTCATTACATGTACAAATATAGTCATCTATAGATGTAGACCCATGAATGGATGATAATGAATGTAAGGCCATTGCACATTTGATATAGTACT
Organism: Pinus taeda; assembly: GCA_000404065.3. NCBI lineage: Eukaryota > Viridiplantae > Streptophyta > Pinopsida > Pinales > Pinaceae > Pinus > Pinus taeda. The sequence goes on along the minus strand of APFE031699308.1, from coordinate 75,643 downwards.
CCTGAAAAATATATTGCAGCCCGGATGGATGAAACTAGATCTGAGGTCTTCAATCTCATCCAATCTTTCACTCAAGTACAAGTCTAACCATGTGAATGGATGATTCGAAGTTGAACATGGAGATACATTGTCTAATTACTAGCTAATGATGTAAACAATTAACAAACATGAGAGGAATCATCAATAATGATAATGACCCTCAAGGTACTGCAATATATTTTGCAAGATGTGAATAAATGATTTGATCTTGAACACCATACGAAGTCTTTCGATCAAAGGCCATTGATGTCAACCTATCGCCGAAAGAAAGAAACCTGCCATTGATGTATGCAAGCCTCAAGGTACTGAAGGGGTGTTTCTATGTCAACTTCTTGGATGATGTGCTGATGTCGACAAGAAGTGATTCATCACAGGAGGGCCTTGATGTATCCCACATCAACAACACGAAATGAGGTAAATGATTTTTGGAGATGAAACATTGACTGACGACACAAGGTTCAGGAATGGTGGGCATGAAAATGAAGGTTTATAGTATTGTAAGGGATGAAGTTTTGAACTGAATGACTTCTCTTGAACATATTGGCAACACTAAAGTGAGTTGGTAGCATTGACGCAAAACAAAGTAATGGATGGTGTGATAGACCGACAGTATGATAACCATCAAGCTGAATGACCCAATCCACATAATCACGATGATGAGGTGAAAGTGTCATGTTCAAGAGTGACCTACTCCCATAAAGTGTTCCCAGCTTTTTCCCATTTTCCCCAGTCATTTCTAACCAGTACCTCTTTATTTTTTATCAAGCTTGAGGAGGATAACATATACTTGTTGTATAATTCCACCCTTCGGGTGAATCCATCACTATTTGATGTTTTAATGAGTCTAGTGAAGGTGAAACTCGGTCTTGTCTAGATAGACACATTTGTCACTGTTTGATGCTTTTAATGAGTTTAACGAAAAAGATAACTCGGTCCTTTTCACATTTAGAGAGTTTGAAAAGGGACTAAAAGGAAACTCCAAAATTTCTTTTTCGTACATTTGTCTCTCAAGCCCGAACAGGCATAAAACAATACAAGAGATAACCTATTGATCATGTTTGAGCAATGAGTACCTTTTTCATAGTTAATCTATCTCAGCCTGAAGAAGGGGTAAAACTATACTCAGTAGATATCGAATCTAATCCATTAATGAGCTAGAAATGACAAGTGCTCGAAAATATTTTCATGTTTAGAGAGTTTGAAAAGAGCTTAAAGAGGACTCCATTTTGAGGAATGAGTGGTGTCTAAGTTAGTAACTAGTTCCGGTGATGTTGGAACTTCTCAAAACATGTGATTTATGTGAAGAGGATAGCTAATAAGACCACTCATTGCAACTGTCCCTCAAAAAGGGTAAAACAACCAAGTGAAAGTGTATGATCGGCCAAAGCGATGGTGGCGATGGGATGAAAACAACCAAGGCTCATCTGATGAAAAGGCGGATAGAATGGAAATCACGAGGGTTAAATTCGAAATGGGTTAATTTTTAGACAAACTTGAACCATAGGGAACTGTGCTTGGATTCGGTTTCATGTTTACACAAGCTTGAAATGACAAACTATGCTTGGATTCAGTTTCATTTTTACACAAACTTGAAATGAAAAAATTATGCTTGGAATTGGTTTACATGCCCCCAACATGATAAAAGGGAGAGTCTCCTGTAACCAGATGGAAGTTGCTACAGTGACGCAGGATGGTTATCCAACACCTTTTTCCCTTCGTCTAGATAGACAAAGGTGAATGGAGTGATTCCCTTCACATAACCTACAAGGAAACTTAACTTTACCATTAGGTGCATGTCCCCCAAGCTTCATTACATTCACCTAAGTAGAGTACTCATGGCTATTAGGTGGATGGAATGAAGGTTCTTTTACGAGATCAAGTGAAAGACTCGATTGGGATTTTACGAGATCTACTCAAAGACTCGACTTGGAACTTTGCTCCAGGGGACCTTGTTTCATTTTTTAACGAGCTTAACATAAGAAAAGGAACTCTTCTCATACTCGTTGTTTCATTTTTTAACGAAGTTGACACAAGACAAGGAATTGTCCTCAAATACCCTTGTTTCACTTTTTAACGAGGTTGACACAAGATAAGGAACTTTCCTTAGACTCTTTTTCCATTTTTTAATGAGGTTGACACAAGACAACGAACTATCCTTGGATACTTGTTTCATTTTTTAACGAGGTTGACATAAGACAACAAACTATCCTCGAAATTTGTTTCATTTTTTAATGAGGTTGATAGAAGACAATGAACTTTCCTCGGATTCCTTGATTTCATTTTTTAACGAGATTGACACAAGACCAGGAAGTCTCCTCGAACCCTTGTTTCATTTTTTAACAAGGTTGACACAAGACAATGAACCATCCTCGAATCCTTGTTTCATTTTTTGATGAGGTTGACACAAGACAACGAACTATCCTCAGAGCCCTTGTTTCATTTTTTAACGAGGTTGACACAAGACAACAAACTATCCTTGGACCCTTGTTTCATTTTTTAACAAGGTTGACACAAGACAAAGAACTATCCTTAGACTCATTGTTTCATTTTTTAATGAGGTTGACACAAGACAACAAACTATCCTCGGACCCTTGTTTCATTTTTTTAACGAGGTTGACACAAGACAACAGACTATCCTTGGGAACCTGTTTCATTTTTTAACGAGGTTGACACAGTAAAAGAACTATCCTCGGATTCCTTGGTTTCAACTCATAAGTGGTCATGAAGGAGAGATCTGGTTCCAATGCCCCTAATACATGATGTACAACATCACTGAATTGATCGTTAGTTGATCTAGGTATGGAATAGGTTGCCACATAATTAACCCATGGCGGGGATGATACCATTGGTATAAATGGACCATTTAGGGAAGATGGTTGGCTAGAAGGCATATTTGGACCGGGAAATGAAAGCTAGTTAATGGTGACAATTCTGCCTTCATGCGGGAAATAAATCACTCAAAAGAGTGTTCAAAAAATAGCTCCCATGCCATAAACATAGTCGCGCCCAAGTAGTAAGTTTAATCTAAAGGGCCTGAGACTACCATAACATTCAGATAAATGGTTTTTCCTCCCAAAGTAATAGGTAACTGAGGGAATATCCCTAATGGTTGACTCATTCCTCTGTTAAAACCCAATAGATTCTGTGTAACTGGCACAAGCGGTGGCAAACCAAGCGCTTGCCAAGCAGTTGAGGAAAGGATACTCACTGATGCACCTTCATCTATAACAGTGTCTGATACAATCATATTACAAACTTGTACTATGATTTGGAAAGGCACATAAGAAGGAAGGTGAAATGTTGCCAGTCGATTCTAATCAAAGGAAGTGACTAGACTACTTGGAGGGGATACCATAGAAATGGAAGAATTAACCCCTTGAGTTACAAGAACGGGAGGATTTTCCTCTTGTCTTGATGGAACAAGAGGATTTCTCCCAAGCTCCTTTGAATCTGAAGAAACAAAAAGAACCTGAGTGGTCTCAAGTTCACTCTCTTCATGAACGGTCCGATTTACTGAAGGTGAAATCGGGTCAATAGATACCTCGACCTCTTGATTTGGGTTGGGTAAAGACTCATTGGATTCACATTCAGAGAGAGTGGGTTCGACTGATGGTTGATTTTGGTCAGTCAATTCATCAACTAGTGAAGGATTTAGGGAGAGTTTCCTGTAACCAGATGGAAGACGCTGCGGTGAAGCAGGATAGTTATCCAACACTCTTTTGGCTTCATCCAGATAGGGAAAAAGGTGAATGGGGTGATTCCCTTCACATAACCTACATGGAAACTTAACTTTTCCCTTCTTTCCATGAACTTTACTATCACTAGTTGATGGTATGTCACCAACATGATCTCCAGAGGTTGATGACATGGGATGATGTGAACGAGAAGACCATTCTTCTAAGATCTGAGGAATATTAGGACAATTTTGAAGAAGATGGTCTCCTGCACAAAGTTTGCATGGATATCAAACTTTGTGAGGCTTAATGGATGGTTTCTCATTAGATTTTGCATTCAAAGCAATGGTTGTTTGGTTGCCCCTATGCTGAATTTTCTTCTTCTTCTTCTTCTTCCCTTTCTTCCTCTTCTTAGCCACCTGGTTACTAGTACCAATACTTTCACCAGGCAAAGAGGAAGAAGGGGAGGAAGAAACAAACGAGGAAGAAGGAAAAGGGTCAACTTCAGGATTAACTAGAGGCCGATTTTGTCCAGTTGGAGGTGTACTCGATTACGGAGAAATCATGACATTCTGAACCAAGGAGGTTGAAAACAACCATACTCGCAAGCCAATGGTAAATCCTAGAAGGGACAATGTAGCCATATATGGAGCACCAATATTTCCAAACAGAGGAAAAGGACTAGAATTCCCATTAAAAGGAATTCCTTGATTGGTGGACTATGGATTTGTCACCATATGTTTCAACCTAAGATCAAATAAAAAAGAAGCATGGAGGATGTTATCCATGGTCAATTAATTTTTACAACACAAGGACTTAAATTTGCTTTTTCGTTTTTTAAGAGTCGATAAAAAGAAAAATATGACTCTAGTCACTTTCCATGTTTAATGAGCTTGAAAGGAAAAGCACTCAGATGATCCTTTTCTTTTAAAGTGTCAAAAAGGAACAAAAGTGACTACTCTAGAGATACTAAGCAAAACTAATCACAAAACTGCAATATACACCTTGGTGGTAACTTAAAGAGAAATTACCAAGGATTTACCGTACGACAATCAATCTTCCTCAATGCTATGTTCGGTGCATTGTGATCGGTAAGGAGGCAGACTTGGCTTCACAAAACTGCAATATACACCTTGGTGGTAACTTAAAGAGAAATTACCAAGGATTTACCGTACGACAGTCAATCTTCCTCAATGCTATGTTCTGTGCATTGTGATCGGTAAGGAGGCAGACTTGGCTTCCTAGGGATAAAGGATTTAAACCTATTGGTGTCTGCCACTATATACATGATGGTACAGGGAGCACAAGTCCGTACTAGTACTTACCGGTTCAGATAGGAGGAATCACTCAACCTCAACGAAACGACAACCACTAGGTTTTAAGACATCGGAACACGTCTCTAGCCTAGACATATCTAGATGTTTGCGTTAAATTCCAATGCATTATTAGGTTAATTCAGGTTAATTTTAGGTTGATATTACTTAAAATTTTCCCTTGGGTTTTACCATGTGATGTTTTCCAAAATTCCTAAGAATGCAATTAAAATGAGAAGAACTCTTTCCATTTGTTTCAATAATGAAAATCCTAGCTACAAGGGAAAGAGCAAACAAGTACTTTTTGGATCAAACAACAAAGAGCACTCACTAATGCATTTCCCTAATCATTCCTTTTAAGCACACACATTCAATCTCCTAAAATGCAATTACATATATTTCTTTTTCTTTTCAGTTCTCCTTAATGTGAATTATGCACTAAAAAGAACAAATGAACAAATGATTCAAAATCTCTTTTCACACAAATGTCGATTTATGACAATTTATCTTAAAGGTAAAAGAAGACTAAATGAGACTTTCAACTTTAAGGAAATGAAGATTTTCGACACTTGAACGCAAATATGAATCAGATACAAAAAATAGACCAATCGATTATTCAATAAAGGAAAATTTTACAACACTTCAAAACAATCGACTAAAACTACTTTGACTAAGGGCTACAAATGATAAATAAATGTTTAGCAATCTAGCCTAAAATTGGTTGAAACAAGGAAACAAAGACTGCTTTCAAATACAAGAACTCATCTAAATCCAACAAACAATTCAAACCACTGAAAATTGACTTAAGGATTCAGCTCCTAGATGGGAAAACTGCTCCAAAAGGAATCATCACAGGCAAGAGTGAGGGACAATGTGATGCATAGCACTGTCTCATTGCAGAGGGTGCTATGCATAGCACCTTGTCAGTTATAGAGCTACAATGATTTCAAAATGACAATTTTATGCTCAAAATTGACTCAATTTCATTGAATTGGACTTGAATTCGATGAGAAAAAGAGGGTAAAGTATGTTAAAGTGTTCTAAGAGATCGATTAGCTACTATAAGGGATAAAATCAATCCCTAGTGGAGTTTCCATTTTGTTATGGAAAAATTTAGTGTCTTTTCGAATGCCTAACCCCTAGACCTAGTAGCAAGTCTAGAACAATAGTTAAAGTAATTCCATTACTTTTCCTATAGCTAACAGATAAAACAAAGAGGAGCAAAAGTACCAACCTATTTCTCTCACTCGATCCCTCTTCCCTTTGACCACTTTTGCCACTCCTTTCCGTACCTAACTCGCTTGAAAGGTAACTGCACACAAGACGAGACAAAAAACCATCAAAGCATACATATCGATCCGTTAACTAAACACATTATAGAATAAAAAATACAATGTACATTTCTTAACACATGAATGGGAAAAAGCATAGAACTATTTATTCATATAAAGGAAGATTACAACCCATGTAGATGCATGTTCAATTCAGCGTCATCCTACTAGTTTCAAACCCTTCTCTCCTCATGGAAACAACAATTTGACATGATAACATTACTCTCTTTACTAATCTCATCCAAGAAGCATTTCCTTAGCTTAAGAAGTCTCAACCCTTCTAACTAGACCAGCCTTAGAGAGCTTGGTCCTTTTATAGCTGAAAAGAGGATGTTTAGCTATTAGTGGTCCTCATGAATGCTTTGCCATATTTGGGAAGTGGTTCCATGGAGGAAGGGATAATGGATTAAGGTTCATTCATCTCCTTCCTCATCCAAAAACGAGCCCAATCCCTCTAGAAACCTCTAGAAGCATCCATTGGATGAGGAATCCAATGAATTTATTTGAAAAATTTGATGGATCTCGCCCATTGCAGGTGATACAAAGGCCAGTTTCTATGCACAACACCCTGATAGTGTAGTGCTTGCCATTCATTGCAGCCAGATAGAAGGCCACCTACGATGATCTACTTAGGGACTTTTTTGGATGAATGGTGTCATGAAATTCTTGGGAAGCAAGCATGATGTAGGTTAACTTCATTAGGGAATGAAAAAAAATAAATTAGGGGTTGATAGACCCTAATAATATAGATCTGGAAGTTGGGGTTGATGTGCCCAAATTTTCCTGTAACAGGGTTAGCAGGCTGAAATCCGATGAAGTCCGTCTTAGTTTTTGACAAGTTTCCTTTCCATATATTTAATACATTTCAGCCATCATGTTCCCCTTCTGACCTCATATATTAGGGGGCATTTGTTATAGCTCCCAATATCACCTTATGTATTTGTGATGCTTGTTCTATGGCCTAGGGCAACCCCTCCTTCAAGACTTGGTCCAAATATTTAAAAAACAGTGTTTTACTCCCTATACGTGATTTTTCCTTGTATTAAATGCATGTACACGTGGGTCAGGATATACCCAACCCACGTATATGTCTTAAAAAATGTAAAAAAAAATTCCTTAACTATTGGTGGAGATCACGAGTTTTAGCTGTTGATTACCTATTAGTGCTCATGGCCCAACTGTGCCCAACTGTTTCCCAACTAAAAAACTATTTTGGGAGAAGTGTAAAAAGACTTCAATGGGAAGGCCTTAAGGAGGAGAGAAAATAGAGAATTACTTTACTGAGATTATCCCCTGATCAAGTCTGAAGATCCTTGTGCTTCAAGCACTTCCCTAAGTTCAGGAAACCCTTGTTTCCTTGAGAGTTGATATCCTTTCACTTGTAAGAGATATCCTTGCGTTGGTTATGGAAGGAGCCTTTTGAAGACTGGGATTGGACTGATCTGGAGGACGGTTCCGCTTGGAACTGGAAGAGGAAGACTCAGGTTAACTCTTTCTATGTTTTTATTATAGTTATCTGCAATAAAAGAAACATTGTCTTGTTCCTGATATCAACTTTGTTCATGCATTTGATGTTATTGTTATGGTTTATGTATGAATGACTATTTCAATGTATAACTAACCATCTACATATATGTTATAAAGTTGATTCACTGTAATACTTTATCTATATGCTGTTGTGCATCTTTGAATTGGTTGTTTTTCAGGTTCAAAGATCGTGAGAAGTTGTCGAGGGTTTGAACCCTAGCTGGAACTACTTGAACGGAGGACCCCCGAGTATGTACATCCTCGCATAGTTTGTTCATTTAAGCATTTTGCCTGAGTTACCTGCTTGTTTCTTGTTGTAGATTACTCCTGCTCTACTAGGGTTCTAACCCAAAGCCCTAGAAGAATTTATCCCTTAACACCCCCTCCATGCATTGTTTGGCCAACGCAACTACTGGCGCTAGTATTTCATCGGCATGACATTTTATCATTATCTTACCAGCCAGGAGTTGGGTGGTGATGCACAACCCTTTATCCTTAACACTGCTGATGGCGTACCCCCTCTTTTTCTTCTCGAGCTTATATTTTTTCTTCACGGCTTCTGCAAGAGCCAAATCACCACTTTTTCCTACTATCCTCATGAGGTCCTTTCCCTTACGGGGAAGTTGAGAAACTCTATAAATGAGATCCACCATGATGGGAATAGGCTCCTCCAGCCATAAGTACCCATCATGCACCAGACAAAGTAGCTGCCTGATGACAAAAATGGCAATGGGCATGCGGTGAAAGTGTGGTATCCACAGTAGATGAAGCAACCCAACCTTCTCCACACTACACATCCATTTTCGTGGCTGTAATGTGATCACCAACCCCTCTGTATTCTATTTCATTAGGCTCTCCATATCTAGGTATGGGATTTTCTCACTATCTGCAAGGTCGTAGTCTTCAAATTTTAGCGTAGGCACACATCCTAAGAGTGGACCCTCAAAGGTAATTCCATCGAGGAGGAGTGGAGTCTGGAGTGCACTCTTCGTTGCATCTAGATCCTTTGGTACCTTAGCTTTCCCCTTTCACGAAGGGACATACTCAGGTAATTTTGTTCTAGAGCACATTGGTTGAATGTCCACCTCCATGTCTTCTTCCTCTTATACCTCTGTAATTAGAGCTTTTAAGTCCTCCTCCTCATCATCTATCTCAACGGTGACAACCTTTCCCTTGTCCTCCATTGATAGCTTATTGAACCGTGAATTCCTCAGGGAAATGCGGACTGGTCCCATTACCTGCTTATATTTTTTCGGTCTCGGTATTCGAGGTGATTTCGAGATTTCAAGCATCACCCCAGTATCTTTGGGAACATCAGGTACCATATGGTTCGGTGCGGGCTCACCAACGTTCCTTCTTCAAAGCCCAAACCTGCCCTGGTATCCATCATCTTATCTATACTGTATGCGATCTTTCGTGAACTTAGGGGCTTCAATATCGCTCAATGCTCAATACTATGTGCTCTATTTAACTGCTCAAGTCCCAAGTGAAAAAGTGTTGTCTCATGGCTAGCCCCTGAAGTTTTATAATGCCTTTCGAATTCAAATTCGATTGTTCCCCCCAATTTTGGGCCATCAATGGTTTCTTGGCGGTAGATTTTCCAAAATCTCGCACATAACTATTGTCTTAAATGTCCGCTTTCCGCTCCATTTGGCCTCAAACCAGACATCCCATCATGAACAGTGACCCCAACGATCACTTCCCAGGCTACCGAGGCAGCAGCACACCTCCCCATGCACAGGCGCGAACATTGTGACCGGTTGTCCTGCGCGCATGTATTAGAGCGTGCAACTGCTAGGCAGAATCATTTATAGTCCTACACTCTCTTCCAACTTCCTAGAGTGCTAAGACTGTGCTTCCTATGGCTAGTCAGGTGGTCACACCACCTGTGCGAGGCCCCATTTCGCCTTCCAGTATAGTCTGCAGAAAATCTTCAATTGTCCTCGCGAGAGTCAGTGCCGCATGCTCTATTGTATGTAGTGTGCTCCCCTGGTTACTGCATTTAGTGAGATGTTGTCTTAGCCATGGCACTATACTCATAAATTCTTGGTGATAATCTTCTAATTCATTGGTATGATCCTCTGCACCTTGCCTTGCTATCCTTGGTTTATCAACAAGATATGCTTGCTTGATCTCGTTTTTGAGCCTCTTGACCTCTGCGTCCATAAAAATGATTTTCTTCCTTAGCCGTCCTAGTCCTTTTTGAGTTTGTGAAGTCTAAGGTCCCCTTGCCGAATGGCTTCCTGAAGCCTTATGTGTTCTACCTCGCGCAGATGTCTAATTTCTTCGTCCGGGGCTTCGTGCGTTGTTGCACCCACGGGTGCTATTATGTGTGGGTTCATCGTTACATGCCCCTCAGAAATTATGGTCCCTACCCTATTCCTCAACCTTAAAATTGTTTTCACGGTTAGGGTTTTGTACATGGTCCTATAGGCCCATCGAACCACTGGTACGCGTAGGTCCTAGTTAGTGTGTTTCACCTGGTGAACCCAATTCAGCACTTCACATACCCTATCAAATGCTTCTTTGTGGATAGTCCTTGGCGCATTTCACGTTGCCTGCTACTGCGTTTTGTTCTGATTCTCTATTCTGGGAGTGGTGTTCACTTGCGCGGGCTATATGTCATATGTCTGTGCCCATCGGGAAAGGTTGGCGTGCAAGTTGTTCTACCCCTGATAGCTAGCTCTCATCCTTAGCTGGGGTTTTCCAAATCATATGTGCATAATCCTTCTGCATCCTTGCCTATCCTAAAAAGTTCTCTAATGTGTACTCCACCATCTTGCGGGTGTCACAAGCATTGCCCATTGCAGAGCATCGAACCGCTGCTGTTTTGGTACTACACTTTCAAATTTGTTCAAAATTTGTTCAGGAATTCATCCATCGCTATCAACCCATCATATATAGGTAGATCCCTTACCTCTATTTTCATGCAATGAAGTGATCTAGCCATCATGTTGCAATTAAGCGTTTTTACTTCGTGCAGCCGATTTTGCTAGCACTCTACCTCTTCGTCTGAATCCAAAGTGCAGGAGCTTTCGCGCTCCCATGAAATCCTACCATCTGTAGTCAAGTTCACCCAATCGTGTTCTCACACAGTTATCTTGTAGATGCAATCGAGATCATCATCACTATCATCATCGTGCACCAGTTCAGTGTATTGCACTCCTTCGGCTAGATCTAGTGGCACTACTATGCGTAGTGAATTTTTCTCAAAAATCATTTTGTGCTTCTTCAGATTTATGACTCCATTCATATCGGTAGCCCAGTCTATTCCCAATAACATGGGATAGGGATTGCTGTCATCGACAATCTATATTACTTCAAAATCTGCATGTGTGCTCGCACCTTCAATATCCATTGTTACCCCTTGCAATCTTCCCATGGGCAAGATCTTGTGTTGGTTTGCCATTCACAATTGAATAGGAGAAAATTGTAACGTGGGTCTACCCATGAGTTCCCATGTTTGTGTTGGTAGTACATTCATGTCTGATCCAAGATCCAGGATTACCTAATCCATTTCATATTCGCCGATTTGCGTAGTCAACCTCATTTCCCTTCCTGTGCTTAATGCATGCTTTCCAAGTTTCCAGACCACACGTGGTTCTCTTGACCCCGTGCACCTAGTGATAAGTTCCTACAGTCATTTTACTGCCTTGCTGTCACGTAGCAGTTTCATGCATGTCTCTAGAAAGTTAGTGAGCATTGGAGGATCCATCCTTGGTTCTAGTTGATCCTTACTACTTGAAGTGGAGGCCTTCGTGAAGCTCTTCTTAGCTTGCATGAATGTCTCCTTTGCGCATTATAAATCAAATTCAGGTTCCTTTGTAGGAGCCTTGCGAACCCATGCACTTTCTTCTAACTGCTTACCTTTATCATCGCTAGTGATCATACCACTCCTGAGCATCATGTTTACATTTGGGTCTTCTTCGTATGGCTCAGACCTCATCATCTACAAATTCTGAGTCGGAGGAGGCTGGAGTACCCCTTTTTTCCGTAGCCTTGCTATCAATGTAGGGCAATTTTCTGCCTCATGATCAAACTAAGTACAATACAAAAATGATGTCCTTGTCAGGCTTGTACAATCACAAACATAGTGCCCTGGCCCTCCACAATTGTAACAAATTAGTTGTTCGCAACCCCTTCCTAGTCCCATTCCACCTCGACCTCTTTCGCGCCCCTAAAATCCAATGTGTACCATTCTTGCATTTGGGTCGAGGGGTCGTGTTTTGGTCTACACCCTGTAGGCAGGAGTCCAATCCATCATTAGTTTGTAACTTCTACAGGTGCACTCATCATGGCCTACTGACCTACAAAAATTACAAAACAATTGTTGGGACGTCAACATATACTTCTACAATAGATCACAATTATCTGTAGTGTGTTTTCTTCCTATATAACAGATCACACACCATAGTACAGGCATCGGACTCGGTCTTGCTTGTGCCTCAGTTCTTAATGGCATCAGCCCTCCTCCCACCAAGTAGTTCACAAACACTAGACAATGGTCCTTTTCATGCCCCTGGCCTTTGCATTTTATGCACCATACTTCCTCACGTGCCTCTGACCAAGGTGTTCTGTCTTGTTTCAAACACTACATCTTTAGACATAGATTTTGCAGTTGCGCATCGATTTGTTGGACTCATAGACCAAGGTCTTGTATAGGGGTCTCATGCAATCTCATTGCCATCTCCAAAGTTTCAACCTGGGTGGAAATCTTTTGTTGTGACAACGTCGTCCTTAAATGTGGTGTTAGTGATGCCACAAACCATGCACAATGATATCCATCTGTCAAAGTCATGTTGGATTTTCGAATCATACCCTTCAGTCTTTGGTCCAAATCCCAGGGGGTCTCACCCAGGAGCACGCGATCTCCTTAAACTCGATAATTAATTGTGTCTCCGACTTTGGCCTACTAAATTCCCTGTTCAGTGTAGTCTGGATTTCTGCGATTCCTACGTTTGGATGGTCATTAGAATGCTTAATGTACTATGTTAATGCGCGATCCTAAAATGCGCTTACCAGCGTAGCCTTCTTGATATTGTCATCCACGATTCCTTGTGCTTCCCATACTGACCTTACCACGAACCAGAATTGGTCCGGATCTTCATTCCCTACTCCTCTGAATACCGGTAGTTTGATCGCACTTGCCATACTGAACTGTGGTGGTGGTGAAGGTGGGGTGGATGGTGATGGAGGTGAGGAGGGTGAGACGAGTGGTAGTGTAGGTGGAGGTGGTAGGTGTGGAATTCACTACCTTATCAGACTGACCGCGCTTCTCGGAGAAACTTTCACGAGCTCTTCCTCACTTTCCTGTGAGGGTAAAATTAAGGGACTAGTTTCTAATTCTTCACTACCTCCAGTTTTGTAGGTATTTCCACTTCACGTAGTCCCAAGCATTAATTTATTTGCATAACCCACTTTTCACACAATAGCATCTTAATCGAAGTGTTCAAATATTTAATATACTTACCTCGCGATCCCTTGAAGAAGCGTTGCTCCGCCTCACTGTAGCTGATGGTCATATATACCACAAACTCAATGATAATCCCCCTATAATTTGATTGAGCCAATGGCCCACAGCTCGCACGATCTTATCTCATGACGCTTCTAGTCCGCGCACTAATTCCGAAGTCCACACAATTGGTTTGTCGAGCCTACACCTTCCCTAACTATCTGCTAACTTCACAATCCACTCATACAACTCAGAAGGAAAGGATGCAAAGAACATTTTGTGGATTTCTATATATAAGTAGTGCTCTAACCACTATTCCTTAGATACTTTCAGATACATGTTTTGCTGTGTCGCACACTCGTGAATATTCTTTTCCAACCACCCTTTAATTTATTTCTTTGTTGGATTTTAGTGACATGACATTAGACATCCCTTATGTAGATCCCAGTCCGGCAACATAACCATTTGTTGGCTTGTAGGGGCTTGACCTAGGTTTAGAGATGATTTAGCCAAACAAATCTCGGTACTACTAGCCCTTTCAGCAGTAGTCTGCGGAGCGCAGATTGAGGTCTCACCTGAAGTAGTATGGAAGGGTGCTAGAACTAGGTTTCCGCACCCTAGAGATGTATGATGGTTTTTGGGTGGTCCACAGTTTGACCCTGTGTACACGTCGCTACGCACACCTATCAGTACCTCACAGCTTGCAATGTTGCCTTCGCGCAACCCTGTTCGAGGTGCGATTCATGTTATTACGCAAGTTCCTTATTATTAACCTGATATTGTCCGATTACTTAACTTGTTTGTATGAGCCTAATTATACTTAACAGTCTTCAACATTCATAAAAGTGCACACGATAAACCAAACAATATAGATGCATAGAAAATAATACAAAAAATAGATACATAGTATTTAGAATGAAACTTTTCTTTATTATTCTTCTTCTTGGTTTCCAGACTCAAATTCACCCTGCACACTCAACTGCAGGGGTTTGCACACTCAGTTGCGGACTCTACTAGGCCTCTGTGCACTCAGATGCAGAGCCTCTTCCTACTATTATGACCCAAGACACTTAGACTTCTTCTCTATCTGCTACTAGATCAATCCATCCATTCTTCTGATTCCTTCTTCTTTACAACGTAGAGCCTCACTTTATTTATACAATCCCATGGTTTGTGGACCATGGGTAGGCTGACATGAAATTACATTACATTACGAAACTTAGGGTAGATAACTTTATGACTCAATGTACATTTCGTGCTCCATGCCCGCAATTCGCTAAGTCTTACAACATATTTGACAAAAAATTGGGCTTTGAGCCCCAAAACATGCTGTGGGGGGATTCCATGCCCAAAAAATTAATGTAATGGCTTCAAATTCACATACCAATAGCTTCACTCATAGATATTTTCTAAATAGGACTTGTTTATGCACATGATACATGCCATTCAATTGCATGACAAGTAGCAAGGAATCTAAATGAACATGAAGATGAAGGATGGGATGAGTAAGGGCATCGACTAAAAAACCTATCATTGCATCATATTCAGCATGATTATTGGTGGAATATCCGATGCACATGTTGTTTGAAAGGACTGACATATGCAAGAGGGTAAAAATGGCCCACGCTGTAGAGGCTAGATTCTGAGAGAAGCGACTCGCACCGTCGGCATGAATGATATACGGTGTGGATGATGGATCCATATGAAAGGTGAAAAAAACAATAGATGAGATGATGCAATCTACCTAACTTCACGGCAGAAATAAAGACACATAAATCGAAGGGATGTGCTATGCCCAAAATTTTCTGAGTTAGAGTGCATTAGGAGAATTGGGAAGGAAATGGCCTTCATAATTCTCTAAAGAATTTCCCCCTTACCTAAGTGTAGGGGTAATCAGGGGTAAACATAGCTACCATGGTGTCCTCATCGGGATGGGAGAAGTGTGGATGGGAGCAAGATTGACTACATGATGTGGTGATGTTATTTGGTTTATCAACCTGAGAAATAAGGTTCACATACGCATCATCTTGAATGGTGGACGATGAGCTGGCAGATGGGGGATCTACAGATGTTGAGACCTGGGATTCTATCGAAAGAGGTTCGATAGAAGTGCGTGTAGAAACCTCTAAAAGCTTTATTAGCGAGTAACTCAAGGATGATGATAGGTAAAGGATGTGGTATGTGTTGTCTGTCATCTCGACATTGGGGGGGAGGGATCGCAATAGTGGGGCCAGAGTCTCCATGTTCTGGTTGACTAGTGGTACTAGAATCCACAGGTAGAGGAGCAAATGATCCACTACGAGTGGCCTCGTATTCACGAATCACTTCAAGGTAGTCAAAAAATTCATCGAGACGAGGGAAATAATGGGAACAATGGCCATGATGATCACATAGGGCACAAGGGTGGCTTGTGCGCAACAGTTTGAGTTTCTTAGGTGGTCCTGGTAAGTTAACATGGACTTCCAAGATATCTGACTCAGGGAACATTTCATGAACCAAAGGCTTAAGTTGAGGAAGCTTGGGACAATTATTGGTGGTGTGCCCAACAACTTTACACAAAGCACACACAGGTGACAGCTTTGGGGCCTTAGGGCCTTAGGGGTTGGAGGAGCTTGGGGAGCCTTGTCTTTTGATTCTTTCCTTTTATCTTTGCCCCCTAGCTAAATGCTTTCACAACAAGAGCTAGTTCCTATTGAGGTTGTGATGGAATTGAAGCAGTCGTGGGGTCATGGGGAATTGTTGAACTGGGGTCAAAGCATGATAAGGTCTTAGCAGACCATGTGGAATTCTTGCGGGGGGATCGATGTACCATACTGGGATCCTAGATTCATGTTAGGAAGGGCTAGCGAAGCCATGATAGGGACAGAAAATACTCTCAGATGGGGGAATAAGAAAGGTATCAAGAACTGCAGGGTAATGTCTCGACATAATAGCTCTTGGATGGTTGAGACCTGGAGGAATAGTTCTTGGTGGAAACATTGGAGAGGAACCCACAAATGAAGGAGGTCCTAGGGGGTTAGATCCAAAGGGCTCAGGTGGAAGGGAAACAACAAGATGTAGAGGAGCTGGTTATTGATAAGGTGTACTAGACTACTTAAGGGCAACCTGTCATGCTTGTAACATGAAAACACTCATAGAGTTAGGCTTTGAGATGGGAGGGGGAGGATCGTGGAAAGAACCCAATAATGAGGAAAATTTTTAGACTCCGGGTGAAACACTTGTGGGAGGAGTTGAAAAATGTTTGTCAGACATTGACGAGATAATGGACTTGGGGGAGGTCACGGATGCCAATTCGTAGTAAGTCAACTGATCAATGGTAATGATCTTCCCTTCATGAGGTAAGTACATCTTGCGAAACACCATAGATGTGACTACTGGCATGAATATGTGTAACTATGACCTAAGAGACTGCTGTAATAGAAAGGGGCATCAATGACTTCAATGTCGACATGGACAATCTTACTTGCAAGTGTCACTGGACAATTGTGGTACATGCCAAGGGGATGGGAGGAGTGTCTGTACCAAGCACGCAAAGTGATGGTGGATGGGGACAACTAAAGTGACTTAAGTTGTTTCCAAATAGCAGTAGACATCACACAGGTGGATGGATCTTCGTCATTAATGCATCAGGATATGATGGCATTATGGACTCTAACTAGTATCTGGAAAGCAACAGATGAAGGCAATGGGGATTCTCTAATGTATAAATCGGGAAGACAATCAAATTATTGTGAGAAGGATCTACTGCATCCAAGGTATTTAGTAGATATTTCTTTTGGGATGGTCACGACTCGAGGACTTCCAGCATCAACATGGCAACAAGTGATTGCACCAAGTCGTCTACTATACTGTATGTATGGGCAACCCTATTAGAAGATCGATTATGGTGTAATGGTCCCTTTGGGATCTTAGGAATGGCCTGAACTTTAGGTTGAGGGATCTATAAAGAATCATTTGGTGTCATAAGAGCCTCAGCAGATAGTTTGGTTTTGGACTCGGTAGTAGACGAAGTTGAGGGACTGTCATATTGACGCAATTGAGTTTGTAGGCTGATATTGGAGGGGTTAACCTCATTAGAGTTCATCATAACGATATGGTAGCCACTAGGGCCAGAACGTTGGGGTGGGGGTGGGCTTCTTGACCTGGCTAAGGTAGAGCAACAACAAAGCCTTACTAAGGGAAAGGATTTGTGAGCACTCGCAGTTAAGATGACATAGGATTTTGAGGCGATTGTTGACCTCTAAAAGTTTCTTGAGCTTCCCACATTTGGTGAATCTCGAGTAAGAGAGGACACTCATGTGTATAATGGCCATGTACACCACAACATGCAAAAGGCTTGTTCATATGAATAACCTTATTCTGCTTGGGTTGAACACCTTGTTGTTGGTTGTTGCTGTTAGGTTGGTTCCCCTGGGGTTCACTAGGTTGGTTACCTTGGTTACCCTTGTTACCCTTCCCATTAGTTTTTTTCTTCCAATTTTGGGGATTGGTTGCATTGTGTTGTGTAAACGCTTGACCCTGAGGGGAAATTGGTTGCTGGGGCTGAGGATTCATGGGAAGCTGTGACACTAATGCTTGATGAGCTAGAGCATTAGGCTATGCATAAGGAGGAGCAACAGTTTGGTAGATGAGTTGGGGTCGTGGAAACATGTTACTAGTAGGAGGGGCATAAGTGTTGGAGGAATTGGTGCCCCCCTGTAGGTAGCCATAAGTTTGTTGAGTATATAGTGAAGAGTGTGAAAGAGATCCAATGATACATCGATGACGTGAGATTCCCCTAGTGTATTGGCACTACCAAGATGAGGGAGGTCTGGAATGACGGTATAGACATAACTAGATTGTGAATAAATGAGATCATATCTCAGAGTGGTTTGGAGAGCTTCTTCCTCGGTCTGAGGAAAATGGGACACAACATCTTTTCCAATGGGAGATAAAAGGCTCCTAAGAAACCACTCTATATAGACACAGTCTTCGAAATGTGGGGCACAGTGTGTGCTCCTCCTTCGACGCCATGCTTGAACATGGTCAGAAAGGTGAGTGGGGGAGGACTGACAGAAAGTGGTCAATAGCTCCGTACCAATGTCGTACAAGAGAGGTAACTTGAAATATGAGAGGAATGCTTTAGAAAGTGTCACAAAATGGAATGAAATGGGGAGGGATGGTCTACATACCATTTTGGAGCGTCTCTAGTGATCGTGCATTGGAATATCTGAAGACGAATGGAGTCATCGATTATGGAGTTGGACAAACACCACATATGGAAGGATTGGATGTGGTTGGTAGGATCCTCTCCAACATTACACTCAAACTTTAGGATGTCTGAGGGAAGCTTGGTCGACATAGAGGGAAAACGAGCATCATGGTGTATGGGGTCATTTATCAACTAGTTAAAATCTCGTAGAGTTAACCCAACCATAAAGGGGAGCATGGGGGCTACTAGAACGGTTCCTAAGATTGTTTTGCTTGATGTGACCACTGGGATAGAACTGGAGCCAACACTGATTTGGGTTCCTGCACCAGCTATGGGTCCAGACATGGTGACAATATGTGGTGAAGGAGGCTCTGAATTAGATGAGGAATCACAAGAACCAAGAGAAGAGTTGGTATGGGGACTGGGGACTCAGAGGGCTATGAACTTGAACTCGATGGGGAGGGGTAATTTTCCCAAGTAGAAAATGGGGGTGAAGACCTAATAGTTTCTGTGACAAATTCCTTGGTGATGAAATGGTGGTAGGACACACGTGACACAAAATAGTGAAGGGAGATCAACAATATGCTTTTCTCTCAATGACGGGAGATAAATTTATTATGTTAAGTCTTGGTTTGCTGGTGTAAACCAAGCACCCTTTGCTGAAGGTTTGCTTGTGTGTGTAAGTGTATTAATTGATTAAGACCATATCATGTATATAAGAAAGAAAAAATCTTGCTAAAAATAAAGTGAAATTTATAACAGAAAATGAACAACAAAGAAATTAACTAAACCCCGCCCAAAATGGGTTTACAAATACTATACTGCTTGGTGGCTAAATTGATGGAAAATACACTCAAATAGTCAAGATATATAAAGGTCGGTGTGGCTGGGATCAAGCAACACTAAGCTGTTGGAAAGCGGTGCAACAACAACAAAAAACCAGAGGGGAATATCACTGCAAAAAGATAGGCAGATGGGTGAAACACCTAGGGCAATCAATGGGACCCTAAGGAAAATGACCAAACAAGTTTAAATGGAAACTATGGATGGTAACAAATTATCTCAACATATCTGAAATAGAAGGGTACATATCTAGAAAATGTGGCTGAAAGCATTGCAGAAACTTAGACACCTCACTGAGCTATACTCCTCCTAGAAGGGTGGAAGCATACTAGAAGCCCTAGGGGAGGTTCAATTTGAATTTGACAAGTAAATAAAAGTGGGCCAAGGCCTAAGCAGGATGAGACAAAGGTGAGAAAACCCAGTATTCAACTTTCTGCAAAACCCAGAAACAAATCTGAGAAAAATCCTAAAACCCAGAAATCATGGATACTGACCTATTTCTCTGTAGTGATCACACTTTTTGGGCTGATAAGTGCATTCTGACCTCTATATCACACTTTTTGGGCCAAAAATTGAGATTTATGCTTCGTGGATCTCAGTCGGCAAATCTCGGAAAAAAGTGCTGCCTTTGTCGTGTCTTGTTCTTGTGACCTGTGGAAACGACTAGAAAGCTTGCAGAAGTCAGAAATTTAATAGATCTAGGGTTAAAAAACTAGGAAACATTAATAGAATTGAAAAAATAAGAAACCCTAAGCTAAAAGCCGAACGTCACCCAGGTTTTTGGATTTGATTTATGAACCGAGTGGAGTCGACAATTTTGCTATAGTTTTTTCTTCTCAAAGATGTACGAAAAAACACACTTAAGATTGTTGATGAAAAACAATCTAAAAAATATAAATGGCTTCTAAACATTGTAGATCTACAACAAGTAATAGAAGAAAAACCTTCCAAAGTCCAGATCTATGCCACAATCATAGTTAAACAACAAAAAGAAAGTGTAATAACTCCAATCATCCAATGGAAACCAGATATGTAAAGAATAATTTTATTATGACACTTGTGAAGGGAACAAATAGATGTCACCAGTCCCCCTCTATGGGATGGGTTCTTGGCTATCCTCAAACATCTTCAGCTTGTGTAGACTCTTTCTCCTCTATAATGTATAAACCCAACAAAAATATGGTGTGCGACATTGAAAATAATCAGAGGTACAAGAGTGAGTGCAACAATGAAAATAATCAAAAGTGAATAATCAATGGAAAAACCTTCTATTTATAAAAGAATATTGAGTTATCCCCGAATAATGAGCAATAATAAAATATTATTGATTCCATTCTTGGAATAACCACTTGGAATATTTTAATATATTTGTTTAGGAGGGAAAACGTATTTAAAATTTTATTTAGAAATAATAAATAAATAAATGATTTATTTATCATCTCAAGGAATTAGTTAAGGAATAATAAATAAATAAGGATTTATTTAATTATTCCTTAGGGATTTAGTCATATTGAACAAAGAATAATAATTAATTAGTGATTAATTAATTATTCTCGGAGAAAAATAAGATAATTAATGGTTTATATGTTTATTTTTCATGTTTGGGTCAAATATGACAAGGAATAATAATAAAAAAATGGTCTAATTAATTATTCCTATAATAAAATAAAATAAATAGTGATTTATTTAATTATTCTTCATGGGTTTAACTATAAATTACTTAACAAAGGTGGTTTATTAAGTAATTTCTCATAGTGAAAGCAATTTTACTATGGTAAAATTGGCTTTTCATTGTGTACTTCAATCCATCTAGTAAATTAGGCTAAATGATCAATTTGTTGGTGATAACACGAGGCAACCTTGCCCACCCATGGTTTGTCTACCAAACCTCTACGTTTTAGTTTTTTATTCTTGGCTAGATGTTTCGGCTCTCCATCCACCTACACCCCCTTCTCCTCTTGTGCGTTCGCCCTTCCTTGCTCACTCAACCTATGTGTATGCTTGTTATTGCTTGGATTGACTTATTCCTTTACTCCTCCAACTCATCCACTATATGTATGTGTCCTCCAAAGAGTAAGGGGGGTCGGCTTGCCTGGCTTGACCATGTAAATCGTCCACCAAAATACCAAAGGTTGCGGCGGTTTTCCCAACCCTTTGCTCCACACCTCGACCCATCGACTCATGCTATTTTTTGACACTTCTTATAAACTCGTCGCATGTTCCCATACTTAGTCGATTTTTTGATTTTTGGTTTTTTGACTCTCTCGATGACGCGACACAACTCGTCTTCGCACATTTTCCTAGGCGCATTTAACCGAACACCCCACTATTTTCACATGCTAGCTCATCACCTTTAACCAAATATATGCTACCCCTCTAGTGCACATCTCAAATGCTCAGCTCATGGGCATGACATAATCCCCCACTCTAAATGGTTGTCATCCTTGACAACATCATCCCAACAACCACCATCATCAAGATTGAAAATCCATATATGTATATGTATGGGTATCCAGATGTGTCAACCTTTGAACCATCTTGTGACATTGATATGCCAAAATCTGTAATAAAATCATGCATCAATACCCCTCATGTTGGTGACTATTTAGGTAGCTAATCCAACCATATATTGCCTCGATAAGAATGCATGCCCCTACATCATCATGAATCATCTCTGGACACTACTCTCAATCGTGTCCATCTCACCCCAGATGTCTGCTCAAAATGTTGGAGACTCACTTCCATGAGCAGATAAGAATGAGCCTCATCCCCATGTTAGTCTAAGAAGAGGGGGAGGAAGCGGAGGCTGAAGGTTTTCCCTCCTCCTTGCATATTAGCTTAATCCATCTATCAATAACTTCCACCTCTAATGTCTGTAAGTATGATTCCAGACTCTCCATCTAGTCATCCACTCTAGCATCATCATCTTTCTCCATTGCTACTAGTTTGCTTGATAGATCCAAGATACTATTAGACAATGCTCTAATCACCTGTGACTACTCCATAAGTTTTGCCTCTGTTCAAGACAACATCTTATAGGCTTCCTCATCTTGCTTGTCCTCCTCCACATTCATCATTGTCAACTTAAATTCAGTTGTCGTAGCCCCTATGGTTGGTATACCAATGGGTACTTCCTCATGGCCATCATAAATGTACGACTTATTTATGTGTGGATTTGTCATAGGTTCAAATTGTTTCATAAATTCCATGCCCAATACAACTTCATAGTCATCTATCCACACAACTGTGAAATCGACTTTCCTAGTCCATTCACTTATGCTCACATCAATGTTTTCAGCTACACCAATCACAAAATCAGGTGGAGAAATCACTACTTTCAACTATGCTTGAACTGGTATAAATTTCAACCCAATCTTCTTCATAGTATCTTGACTCATGAAGTTATGAGTTGCACAACTATCCACCATGGTGAGAATAGTGCCTTTCCCAATATTCATCTCCACATATTCCATCTGGTTCCTTTCAGAATCTCTTCATGAGATCACTTTCTTAGCCACTGCAGCTCCCAAAATATGCATAACTCCAACGAAAGTTTCTTCTTTTTTCTTCTTCACATCGAATTGTGCCATGGCTACCACTTTCGGTCTTGAGGGACAATTCTTCACCATATGCGGTTCTTCACAAATCTAACACTTCAAGGGCTTCTTCATCTTCGACTTGTCATATGATCTCAAAGACTCCTCTTTCATAGACTTATCTTTCGACTTATCAGTCTTCTTCTTTTGTTCTTCAGTTCCTTCATCATAATGTTCTACCAAGCGATTAACTACCACAAAATCATCTTCAAGTGTCTTGATATTTTTCCTGTTCACCTCATTGTGTGCCCAAGGTTTCAATCCTATAATGAAATTTAATACCTTGTCCCTTTTCACCATGTTAGGTAATTCCAAAACTGCACTTGAGAACTCTCATTGATATGCTTGTAGGCTTCCTATTTGTTTTATGTATTTTATCTTCATCCTTGCATCCCAAGTCTCATCTTGTGGACTAAAATGAGCTTGCAAAGCTTTCTTTAGGTCATCCCATGAAGTGATTTTCGCAACATCACCACTCACAATTTGGTCCACCTTTATTCACCACCACATCTTAGCATATTTCGTCAGGAATTGAGAAGCTACCTTCACTTTGGACTCATCATCATGCATCCCCAAACACTCCAAGTATTGCACCATATCCCATAAGAAATTACCAAGAGTTTTCGCACTTCTTGTTCCATCATAAGAATCAGGTTCTTTGACCTTCACATGAGAAACTTGTCCACCAAAACCTTGCCCAATTGCTTTCTTTAGAATTGCTATCTCATTTTGAGCATCATTAAGATCCTTCTGCAACTTCAAGATTTATGCCAAACCTTGGTCCCTTGAAGCCCCAATCTCTTTGATTTCTTTATTTATTTGTGCATACAACCATTCTATATACTCGTATCAAATTTTGATGTCTTCAAAATCTTCCTTCAACTTCGTGTGCTCTACCTACAACCTTGCTTTCATATCCCGATGTTCGGAATATTCATACTTCACCAAAGCTAAATCAAAATCTAATTCCTCAATCCTATCCACAACTCGATCCATAATAACTGGTTCAACATCCCTACTAAATTCCCCAGTCATAACTTGAGGTTCTTCCTCCTGACTCACCATCAGCTTCCTTTGTGATCTAGTGTAGACCATGCACTTCCTTATTGTTCAACTTGGCCCTTTTCTTGTCCCTCTCAAACTTCCCAAAAGCCCTACGGAAAGTCTTGATACCACCTTCTTACCAAGAGATACCCACTTCCTCTCCAATTCTGGCCTCTGACACCACTTTTCACACCCTTATCGTGGCGGTAGTATTTTAACTGCACATAGACAAGTGCATCATTGCTACCTAATTTCTTTTCACCAATACTCTCGAGTACGGGCTACGCCTAACATTCAACACTTATATATTTTCTTAAATTTCACTAAGCATTGATCATTTTTTACACAGTGAAATCATTCATCGTCATCATTATCATATAAATATGCACAGTGGATAAAATATTCTTTTAGAGGGAGGGGAAACTCCCTAGTTAGAGTATGCCCAAATGATAACAATAATATAAATTTATAAATATTTTTATAGTGTCAACCTTTGTAAGGAACGTTGGGTTCACCTTTACAAAACTGCCAAACTTCAACTCGATGTGTCGTTCAGGGTCACCTGGTAGATGAGTAAGGCTCCTGGTAGATCTAGAGATCGAGAGTAAGGCGCTTGGTAGATCCAGAGTAAAGGTGGATCTATGTTGGTACTTATTAAATGGAGAGGCTCATTCCACAACCTAGCATGAGGGGATATCTAAGTTTGTCCATCCATCCATGTAACTTTAAAAATAAAAAATAAAAAAAATTTATGTTAATGAATTGAGACTTTTGTGATCCATATAAGTTTATTGAGGAGAGTTTTCAGTGAAAATCACATTGAAATTCATTTGTCCACAATGAACCACACTTCTCTCGTTCGAAAGTCCTTGACAAAAATTATATTCTATAGCAAAAATTTAATGTCGGTTATAATTAAAAAATGAATATGTTGTAAAGTAATTAAAAGTAAAAAAATGTGTGAATCATATGTTAAAATGTTATATTTTTAAAAAATATTTCTATGTTAACTAATTTATCTGGATATCAACTTCATATATATATATATATATATGTATATATAGAAAAAAATTAATTGTATTTTTCACTCTAAAAAAAATTTTGGACATCAAGAAATTTGATCCCTCTAGACTCATGTTAGATTTGTAGTCATTGATCTATGGTGGTGAATATGAAAAATTAAATTGATATTTAACTCACTAAAATGTATTATACTATAAATAGTAAATATTATATAGCAATTATTGCATTTAGTAAAAGCAAAACATTGTTTTCAAATCAATTTTAATTTATTTAAATTTTAGAATAAAATTTAAAACCATCACTATATGGGTGTAGTGGTTTTTTGGCATTTTTTTGTCAATTTTATCAAAATCTATAGAGATTTTTAAGAACCATAAGGTTAAGTTATTTAATTTGAAAAGGAAGGTTTTTAAGGCATTGAATACATTTATTCATTCCAAAATTATAAGACATTTTATATATTAGATAATTGGCTCTTTAAAATATATTAGAATAACTTTTAATTTATTAAAATTAATTTTTTTGGGGTTAAGATATAACATTATCATTTTCAAGTTATGTTTGATGCAAATTAAGCAAAACCTCTAACTATTATAGGTTCCAAAGTTCCCACAAACTTGTGCATCATATATATATTTTTTTTCATAGTGAAAATTTATTATAACTAAGATATTAACTAACGAGCTTAGATCCATCTTAACCCTTGATCTACCAAGCAATTCGATCCATCTTAAGTCTAGTCTACCAAGAGTGTAGAGAGATAAAATTACATGTCAACATGTCAAGAGATTTGATCCCTTGGTAGATCAGAAGTTTGGATTTAGGCTAGTTTAATTTCCCCTATTTAAATAGGCTATATCCCATATGAATACCATGGGTTAATAACATGGGTATTCATACACTTGAGCTCAAAGACCAAGAATAACTTGGCAAAGTTAAGGATCAAATTACATCTCAAGAGATTTGATCCCTTGGTAGATCACAGGTTTGGATTTAGGCTAGTTTAATTTCCCATATTTAAATAGGCTAAATGGCCAAATTATGTTACGCGATTTGGCTATATTCCACATGAATACCATGGGTATTCATACACTTGGAGTTGAAAAACAAAGAATCACTTGTGAACTCAGGTTTGTGTGATCCATAATGAAATGGCCAAATTATGTTATGTGATTTTTACAGAAAGACTTTCGTAAAGAGTAACTTGACGAAGTTAAGTTTACTTAATTATCCATCTTAATACTTAAATATTTTTTTTAAATAAGGATATTTTTATTTTTATTATAACAGAGAGAATGTTTACATGACATTACATTACATTACAACATTTCTACCATATTAGGGTGAGAGCTCCTCTATACAAATGATAAAATTACATGTCAAGAGATTTGATCCCTTGGTATATCACGAGTTTGGATTTAGGCTAGTTTAATTTCCCCTATTTAAATAGGATATATCCCACATGAATACCATGGATTAATAACTTGGGTATCCATACACTTGAGCTCAAAGACCAAGAGTAACTTTACAAAGTTAAGGATCAAATTACATCTTAAGGGATTTGATCCCTTGGTAGATCACAAGTTTGGATTTATGCTAGTTTAATTTTCCCTATTTAAATAGGCTACATTCCACATGAATACCATGGGTATTCATATACTTGGAGTTGAAAACCCTATTTAAATAGGCTACATTCCACATGAATACCATGGGTATTCATATACTTGGAGTTGAAAAACAAAGAGTCACTTGTGAATGTGATCCATGATGACATGGCCAAATTATATCAAAGAGTCACTTGTGAATTCAGGTTTGCGTGATCCATAATGAAATGGTGTGATCAAATTACGTCTCAAGGAATTCGATCCCTTGGTAGATCACAAGTTTGGATTTAGGCTAGTTTAATTTCCCTTATTTAAATTGGCTATATTCCACATGTATACCATGGGTAACTTGTCAATGTGATCCATAATGAAATGGACAAATTATGTCAAAGAGTCACTTGTGAATTCAGGTATGTGTGATCCATAATGAAATGGCCAAATTATGTTATGTGATTTTTACCGAAAGACTTCTTGTAAAGAGTAACTTGACGAAGTTAAGTTTACTTGATTTTTCATCTTAATACTTGAATATTTTTTTTACATAAGGATATTTATATTTATATTTTAATGGAGATAGAATGTTTACATGACATTACATTACATTACAACATTTGTGCCATATTAGGGTGAGAGCTCCTCTATACAAATGATAAAATTACATGTCAAGAGATTTGATCCCTTGGTAACTAGTTTGGATTTAGGCTAGTTTAATTTCCCCTATTTAAATAGGTTGTATCCCACATGAATACCATGGGTTAATAACATGAGTATTCATACACTTGAACTCAAAAACCAAGAGTAACTTCACAAAGTTAAGGATGAAATTACATCTCAAGAGATTTGATACCTTGGTAGATCACAAGTTTGGATTTAGGCTAGCTTAATTTCCCCTATTTAAATAGGCTATATTCCACATGAATACCATGGGTATTCATACTCTTGGAGCTGAAAAACAAAGAGAATAGGCTATATTCCACATGAATACCATGGGTATTCATACTCTTGGAGCTGAAAAACAAAGAGTCACTTGTGAATTCAGGTTTGTGTGATTCATAATGAAATGGCTAAATTATGTTATGTGATTTTTACCAAAAGACTTTTTGTAAAGAGTAACTTACTTAATTATCCATCTTAATACTTAAATATTTTTTTTTACATAAGGATATTTTTATTTTTATTTTTATTTTAATGGAGATAAAATGTTTACATGACATTACATTACATTACAACATTTGTACCATGTTAGGGTGGGAGCTCCTCTATACAAATGATCATTATTACGACCCTAGATACATTTCAAGAGATTTGATCTCTCTTGTCCCGTATTAGATCTCGAGTTAAAATGGATCTAGGCTATTCCTCATGAATAAGTTGAGTTCTCATGAACTTGGAGCCCAAACACCACAACTAAGAACTTTTAGAATTGACCCATGAGTGAGTTCATGTGAACTTTGAGCTCAAACACCACAACCAAGAACTTTTATAAATATAATTGAGGCTAGAAGCTCATTCTACAACTTATGAGGGGATGTGTAAGTATGTCCATTAGTCCTTCCCTCAAGTTTACATGTGCATGTATAAGATAAAAACTAACATAAATTCATCTTAGTTACACATCTAACATGAAGAAATTTGATCCTTCTCCACCCATGTTAGATTTGTACTTAAGATGGATCTATATTAGTTTTTAAAATGTAACTTTCTAATATATTAAGATAAAACTATATATTATATAAATTTACCTTCATATATATAATATATATATATATATCTATATATATATATATATATATATATATATATATATATATATATATATATATATATAGATATACATATACATATCAAATTTTAACTATATTTCAAATAACCCACTTTCATTTTCTTTTAAAGTCTAATAAATAACTAATTGGTCAAAGTAAATGACCACCACTATTTATATTATGAGGGTTATCATGCATTTTTTCATGAGAAGGTCATCGGTTAGCGAGAAAAAATCTAACAATGCTAAGGGATGGTGTGGCAAAACTACTTGTGATTCTTAGGTGAATTTGATGGCTCAGATGTTAAGGGTCTTTAAAAGAAGCCAAACTATTACATAATTTCAAATTAATTTAACATATTCAAAATAGTTTAACTAGTAGATGAAATGGTTTTTAGGTATTAATACAACATGAGATTGTAAATTCTTGTTTAAAATAAATTTTTGACTAAATAATTAGGTTCAACACACTCAAAAATCTCATAGTTTTCATTTTTTAAAGATGTGTAATTTCTTGTTGTTTAAAATACATTTTTGATTGAATAATTAGATTCAACACCTTGAAAAATCTGTACCCATTTTGGTCAAAATTGACAACAAAAAATATCTAGAAAAAAGGGTTTAGTTAAACAAAATGTTTTCCATAATTTCAAAATTCATAAATGAATTGTATTTAGTGTGACTTTTTGGACTTTCTCCCTGGAGTGGAAAAATTTGTGTTATTTAAACTCTTTTTCTTATATATATAATATATATATATATATATATATATATATATATGAATTGAGCACCCTCAAAAACTCCTACGACACTTTGATTGTGAAGGGGTTACCCATCAAACTTGTGATTTCAATAAATTTGTGTGAAATTTTAGAGAAATTAGACCCTAAAAACCCACCCTAAAAGCTTCCAAAAAAATACCACCATCCAACTTGTGATTTCAATAAATTTGTGCAACATTTTAGAGAAATTACACCAAAAATACCCACCCTAAAAAATTCCAAAAAATCACACTAAATACAACTCTTAAAAACACTTAATCTAAAAAAAACCCACAAAATAGCAAAGAGATTCTGTCAAAATTTTCAAAAATTCCCACTACACTCCAACTACCTGATTTAAAAAAAATTAAAATTTATCAAGTTATTTTTTTTGCCGCCTTAGACAAAGTCAGCCTAAAAGGGAAAAAGTGGGAGGAAAATAAAAGATAAAACCATTAAATACAACCCCAATAGAGGAGTAAGCAAGAGGCTCGTTAACCCCCCGAGTCGGACTCTCCCAGGACACCTATGGAGGGTCCAAAAGCTTTGAAATCCCTTGTGTAATCGTTCACGCGGCCTACTTCGTTTAAAGCCCACGTAAGCCCTTTTGCTGGTTGTAGGGTGACGTGGACTACCCGAAACCCAACTGGAGGCGATATCGAGTGGACAAAGAGTTGTGCTAATCAGCTAGCAATTAATCCACGGCAGAACAAATTACGGGGACGTTTAAATGGGGAGGAACGCGATAAATATTGATAATTGACTAGTAAAAACTCTATCTGCTGGAAAGGTGCTCGTTCGTCATTGGTATTTTGGAGTCGGATAATTTGAAGAGGTGGTATTCTTCTCTCCGGCTGCTGGAAATTTTTTTAAAGGGTCGAGGTTATTGACCGCTGATCGAAACTTGGCACCGCCGGCTCGCAACTAGGTTGCCCTCAATCTGCTGCGCTTCCCCGCTTGCTTTCCTCAAAATTCTGTAAGTTTCTTGCATTAATTCAAATTTCTCAGAGTCTCCCTAGTTCTTCACTATGCATAGCTCGGCTTTACGCCATTATATGATGCGTAAATTCCCGGTATGGAAGAGAATATAAGTGATTTATAGTTTTTCTTATGGCGTTCAGAGCTGCCTTTCGATCAAGCTTATTGAAGGTACATCAATAGTAACTATTTTGGAACATGAAGAGGTTTATGGATGCGCATGGAGGTTCTCTCTGTCAGCCAGGAGAAATGTGAGTTATTTTATCTTCCCCACCGCTTTTATTTTGCAATGTCTTTGCAAGGACCGATTTTGTGTTTTCTTTACCCTTCATTACTTTTAATTAAGGGCATCCAGTAACAACACTGTAGCATGCTGCATGTATAGGGGGAATGCTGTGGATGTGATGTTAAACCGGATTGAAGCATATTTAATAAAAATGTGGGATTTCTGTGCTTGTAAGGGGATGCATTTCTTAACCATCCATTGCATTCTTTTTATGTTTGGTGATTTAACCTAAATATTTTTAGGTAGTTATGCATTCTGCTTCCTAATTTTGAATTTTTGCGAGTTATATTTGCTGACATTCTTCTTGTCGCTGGAACTTAAGAATCACTGCGATGCCACAGTGGTTCTTTTATAGTTTTCATAGTTCATTTATTGTTATTTAGAGACCTAATGGCTTTATAACCTTTTTCTTCTTAATTTTTTTAAAGATATCCTGGAGTAACCATTCCATATGGTGTAATGTTCCTAAAGCTTTAGGAGTTACTGGTTTCGAAGGGACAGATTCCCAGTAGTTTATCAAATATAAAATTTAAATATGGGCGGTTTGTCTATCTGTTGGTAGTTTCTAAGTGTCTTTCTAGCCAGTTCTGTTACTTCTAAGTGCATTTGTTTGCAATTTTATACACAAGTCATGATGAGTAACCTGCTTATTTTTGTTTCTTGTGGATAATCTAAAACAGCTCGGGACTGCATCAGCATTCTGAAGGATCACAGAAGCTATCAATAAATGGCTCTATGGCATATCTCAAGGCAGTAAAAGAGATATTCAAGGACAATAGAGAGAAATATGATCAGTTCCTTGAGGTCATGAAAGCTTTCAAGGCCCAGAGGTCTGTACTTTGTTTTGTAAAGATTGATATTATCAATCAGTAAAATAAGTTAGGTTTAATTTTCCTTTTTTCTCCATTAACTGCAAATATTGATATTTCGCAATTCTACAGAATTGATACAGTTGGTGTTATAGCTCGAGTAAGATGTTTATTTAAAGACCATCGTTCCCTTATTTTGGGTTTTAATACCTTTCTGCCCGAAGGTTATGAAGTTACATTTGCTTTCGAAGAACAGCCAGTTGACTTTAACCAAGCAATCGATTATGTTCGTAAGATCAAGGTAATGCAGATGAGCAATTATGTTAATAAGAAAAATATAATGCAAATGATAATGTATTAGTTCTTTGATATTCGAAAGCTATGTTCTATTTACAACCTAATTTACTATAACCAGATTTTGTTTTGAAAATGGTGAACTGGCATGAGAGTCGTCGTCAGAACATTCATATTTGGAAAAATTCAAAACTAGAAACTGTTTTACTGACATTTTTAGTTTATTGTTTTCAGAAAAGGTTTCAAAATGATACACAAAGATACGACAACTTTTTGGATATATTAAAAATGTATAAGAATGGGAGCAAATCCATTTATGAAGTACACAAAGAGGTAATTTCTATTGTTTTTAAAAAATGGAATATAAATGTTATTTTCTTCTAATTCTTTTGAGTTACCTTATTTATGAAGGGATTTAACTTTGTTTGTATGCATGTGGAAACATTGTTTTATGATCATCAAGATTTACTAGAGGAATTTACATATTTTATAAGATAAGATGAAAATGAGTTTAATTTTAAAAATTGCTTAATCTAGATAGAGAAGAGAGAAATTAGTACAAAATGATTATTTTTGGAAAGAGAATCTAAATCATATGTATATGCTTTGTATTTGAAACATAAAGATTAATGAGAGTAATACTAAATTTGATTGTGTTTTCATTGTTGTGTATATATTGGATTTCATTGTGGTCATTGCTGGTAAATGTACCATGTTTATAAGAAGAGCTTTAGCGTAAATCACATGATAAAGACCTTTGTCGACGCGTTTCGAACCAACCAGTGTGGTTCATCGTCACGACAAGTTGAAGAAACAGATCCACCCTAGCCAGTTAAATAGTCTGAGCAGAGATTCCAACGGCTAATTTAACGGCTAACCTAACGGCTAATTTTGCATAATAGAGCCAAGTCAAACTTAATTAATAAAATAATATTATTATTGTTGTAATTAATATTATTATAATTTATTCTATGGTACTAAGTTAAATTAGGTCCAAGTTATATAAATT
>APFE031699308.1:12404-41916 GCA_000404065.3 Pinus taeda | reverse complement strand
AATTAATTTTAAAACTAACCGTGAATTGATATTCTTACCTAATTTAGATTTTTCCATAAAATTAATTTTAAAATTAATTCATATAATGTTAATAATAATTTATATACTAAGCATTATTAGTTTAAATAAATTAACAAATTAATTTTTAATTATCCATGAATTTATATAACGTGGACCTAATTTAACTTAGTACCATAAAATAAATTATAATAATATTAATTACAACAATAATAATATTATATTATTAAATTAAGTTTGACTTGGGTCTATTAGGCAAAATTAGCCGTTAGGTTAGCCGTTAAATTAGCCGTTGGAATCTCTGCTCAGACTATTTAACTAGCTAGGGTGGATCTGTTTCTTCAACTTGTCCTGACGATGAACCACACTGGTTGGTTCGAAACGCGTCGACAAAGGTCTCTATCATGTGATTTACGCTGAAGCTCTTCTTATAAACATGACTGATCAAAGAAGCCTCAATTCTACAATGTACCATGTATTTGAAAATGATAGCATATAAATGATTCCTTGTTTTTTTTAACATAATATTCAAAAAACATTTTTGCTAGCTTGGGCACTAGTTGTTGCAAGAGTAATTTGTTTATGATGCAACAGTGTAAACAAATATTTTTGGTAGCCTTAATGATGCAATTAAGATAATGTGAATAGAGAAGAAATAATTTTTGTTTGCATCAAATCATTGTGTCATCTATCATTGTAGAGGATGATATTGACAATTTTCATTCAACACAAGGAGGCTCAAATGGAGTAGAGTATATGGGGGAAAATGTTGCTTCTATTTGTTCAAAGAACTTAAATGGAAAGACAATTGCGTATAGAAAAGTAAAGAAGTTGTTAGAGGGGTTAATTTTCAGATGTTATGTTTCTTTGGTATTCAATTTCTTGATGAATTTTTTTGTGTTATTATCAAAGTTCTTTCTTTCATATCTTTCTTGTTTTTATGCTTTTGAAGCATGATTGGAAAGTCTCATTTTTACAATTCTTGTTCAATTTGATGGTATAGTGGTGCAAACCTTTGGAATAAATATAGCTTTGATATAAGACTAAATTATTATGATTGTTATTTGAAACACCAATGAAATCTAGAATGACAATAGTAACATAAAACTAATGAAACCTAGTGGATGTTACAGTTGCTCTAATTTCATCAAAATTTTAATTTTTAATTTTTAGTGTGTATTATAAGCCAATTTTCCATCCAACTACCACAACTGCAACAATTGTTCCAATTGGATACATTTATACATTTCCTCCTAGTTGTTTTATTGTTGTATTTGGAATGAATTTGTAGTCTTTGCAAACTATTTGTATGTTCTCTATAATGTTTGATTCAGTTAGAGTAGCAGTCAGCACTGTCATAGTTTGTTTTGGCCAAAACTTCAAAATTTGCAATTGATATTGTTTCTCTTTCTCATTGTTTTGTTGATGCTCTTCAATGACATTGTTGGCACAATCAATGTAGACATCACCACTCCTTTATGTATAGTTACTATAAATAACGAAGCTTTAAGAATGTTTAATTCTTCAATTGAAATTGGAACTAGTGATGATGCTTTGAATCTCTGTGTGCATGATGTTGGTGTGATAGAAGAAAAAATTCAGAATAGCACACAATGTTGATGAATATAAAATACATTTGACAATAAATTATAACACTTTCAAATGCACTTACATATTTTATTATGTTGCAACTAGTGTTTTTGGTTGTTTGTCTAAGCTTTCATGTTCTTCACGGCTAAAGGGTCAAGCACATGCAACATCAATATTACAATCAAGTATAGAAACATAAATAATGAGTTCTTAGTGGGTTTATGAGTTAGAACAAGTGGAAATATGAGTTAAATACTTTGAAGATGACTTAGGTGAGGAAGTATCTATAGGACATGTTAATGCACTAATCCTATGTAGAAATATATATGAAGACAAGAACATGATATGTAGCTTGTGTGGAGATTTTCTAGCTACAACTTATGTTTGACAATATATGATGAACTATTAATGTTGGTGCATTTCCACTTGTGTCCAAAAGAAAAGGAAGGTTGTAATTATACATGTGGCTTTTTAGTTATTTTTTTTTTTTTGCTTTGGAGCATATTAATGTTGAAATCAGCTACAATGACTATTGTTTGATTTGAGAGTATACTGCATAATGTTTTTGCAAGAGTGCATTGTAATGGTCAATGCTGCATATGGTGCACTGTAGACATTAAGAACTGAAATATGCATGGCTTGAAGAATTATCTTTTCTATTGTAGCTTCTACATTTTTCTCTTCAAAGTTCATATCTTCCAAAATATTTATATATTTTTTGACATATATGAGTAAACCATGTTTACTATAATTTGATATGAAATTGAATGTTTCAAGTTTTTGTAGTAAGATGAGTTGTTTCAAATATGTTTCTTGTAAACATACATGTTAGATTGCATTATATCATAGTGGCTTAGTAGATCATTAATGTGTTTGCAAATTTTGGGTGTTTACAGAAGGAACTAAGGTATAGTAAATAAACAATTCTATGTTTCTTACACAAGAGAAAACTATGTATACTAATTCTCATCCTCTATTAATAATCCTTTTGAACTAATTATTGTAGGTGAACATGGCAACGAAATTGAATTGTTTTCTTATTTTCAAATGTATTATTTTTGCTAATACTTAAATTGGTTATGTTGTGCACATTATGGGACTTCAATATTCACAAATTTGATAGCTATATAATCAATTCAATATTCACAATATGGAATTTGGTCAGTATTGTATCAAATTTATTTGATTTTGTGTATGCTTTAATGATAACATTCAATCATCCATGTAATATAGAAAACTACTCCCAATAAAAAAAATCATCAATGTTAAATACTCTCAATTCTTGGTAATGTTTTGTGATGGTGTCTAGAACTTCATTGCTAAGTGGAAGGAAACTAGACTTATTAAAAAGAATTAGCAATGAAGAATGAATTATTACTCCTCTTACATTATATGCATCCTTAACTGTATATGCAAAAATCATTCCCTCTAGTTTCAAAGGATTTGTAGTGTGATATGCATCATAAATTGGCATAAGAATTTGAAATATGGCTTTAGCTATAGAAATTTTAGGTGTACCATCTCCTCCAATCAAGAATAAGTAGAGTGGCTTGTCTATGTTAATCTATTTTTTTATTGCAATGTTTTTGACAATTTCTTGTTGTTCTCTCCTAAGAATTCTTCTAATTTTGTAGTATTCTTCAATGTTAATTAGGATGTTTTTTCAATTGAAACCCTATATTAAGATGTTCTTTTTTGTCATGGAATTAGATCTATTGAAAATATTTATATAGGTTATACTTTTTATCAAAAAGGTTGCATCTTAGAAGTGTAAGCTATATGGTTGTAAATTTATTGAATTGCTTCTTTCAAATCACCCCATGTTGAGTTGATATTGTATGTGAAGTTAGCCTCATTTCACTTTATTGTATGTTCATGTAACATGTATGCACTTTTACATATTGGCAAGTCTTTATTTAATGCATTTTCATTTTTTTTTGAAATGGGACATATAGAAAACCTTTTTTGTGTAATAGTTTTGAGAGTCAAATGTGTTTTTTGTGTTTGATGAATTGTATTATTCTTGTTTTTTTCATTTTTTATACTGGTGTGTCAATTTTCTTATACTTTGATAGGAATTGAGCTAAAAATATATGACATGTATGGATTCATTATTTAATAAAAATATATGCTTTAATAGCACGAGGCTTGTTGATATAGTGGTCAATGATCAAATTGCACATTACAACTTGTTGTGAGGTTCTCTTTTTAGCAAAATGAATGACTTAAGGATAAATGTATGCTCATATACAAGAGTTGTGTTTATAAAGTTGCATTATCTTGAACTAAGATTGGCATAGTGCTATATGGACTGCTTAATGAGGTATACTTTGTTGGAGGTTAAGAAAGGAATTGTCTATGACTATATCATTTGAATAACATTTATTTTCCTCTTTTCATGTTTTTGTAGTATCCTTTTGAAGGTAGTTGTCATTGATTTTTTCAATTTTGGTCATATATGAACTCCAATAGGACCCTACAACATATGGGGTGAGCACATATTTAGCATTTGTATTTGCATTCTATAAATGTGGCATATTAATTGCAAAGCTATTGTTCCATATTTGTGATGGTTTTAGTTTCAGGAACAACATTGGGTGTTTCAATGTACTTTGATGTAATGATTTTTTGTTAAATGAAATTCATCCAATAAATCTTAGAAATTAGTTGACTTATCATATTTTATTTATTCTAGGGAACTATGCATTAATGTTTCTTTTTTATTTATTGAACCAATGGGTTTAATAAATGTTTTCCTTTTCATTGGGGGCATTGGGAAATTGTATCTATAATGTGACACTTTCCTTTTTTTACAACTTTTAGTATGATGGTGTCCATGCATTTTTGCAACCTCTATCAAGGTGAACTTTGTTACAAGTTATAAATATTTTTAAGAGATTTTCAATTTATGATTTGTTGTTTATTCCATATATTATTGCATTTTCTTTTTTTTTGCTAAAGCAAGTAAGGGACCTTCTATTTCATGTATGTAAGAAATTTACAATATATACAAACATTCACTACCCTATGTGGACTAGGGCCAACGAGAAGGTTGCCCTATAGGAAAAAAGACACTCCAAACTCTTTTAGTTTCTTACAAAAAAAAAAAAAGGCAAATGAGCCAACCATGAAAACCCTCGAAAACTCCCCATTGGCTAGTCTCTTTGATCGCCCCCATTCAAAATCCTCTTTTGATCCTACAAAAGAAACACAAAATGCTTTTGAAAGAAGAAAGGTATTTAACCTCCTGCACCAGGAAACACGGTTGTGCTTGATATCGCACCCCCTTGATGTTCTTTAAGGCGCGATGGGGG
Source organism: Pinus taeda (assembly GCA_000404065.3). Classification (NCBI taxonomy): domain Eukaryota; kingdom Viridiplantae; phylum Streptophyta; class Pinopsida; order Pinales; family Pinaceae; genus Pinus; species Pinus taeda. Next base: position 36,994 of record APFE031699308.1, on the reverse strand, counting down.
TGGTTTTCGAATATGACCATCCACCACTTGTCACTCTTTGTATGGTATCCCTACGCATGCTCCAAAACTACTTTCTGTTGGAAAGCTGTATGATCTCCTGAAAACAGCTCAAGCTACTGAATATTCACCTCACCATAGAAATTAGGATGCACTAAGCCCCATCTCCACTATGGATGATTATTCCCTAAAGCTTTTTCCTCTATTGAGGAAAACTTTTGCCTAACACAGAGGATTATAGAAGAGGAGATAATCCAATCCGCCATAATTAACCAGGGCCATCCTTTTACCTGTTTGACCCAAAAGAGAGAAACCAACCAAGATCTCATCATCCAAACCTATCTTTTTGGCTTTTATTCCAGAACGCTTCCTTATCCTTTTCCGCCAGGTTGTGACTGTCGGCTTTTAAAATTCTTTGTGGTAGAACTTGCTAGGGTGTCTGAGTTCTGTTATCCTTGCATATAACACCTTGGTTGGCCAAGAAATCTGCCAGTTGTTTGGCCTCTCTGGGCACATGATTGAACTTCACAGAGTTAAGCCCTTGAAGGTGACCCTGAATTTTCTTGGAAACTTGGATCAATTTCCAGTGCTGTGAGACTTTCTCTTGCTCTGAGCCAAAATAGATTCCTTTTACCGAGTTGATAGCTAACTCTAAGTGAGCTTCAATGATTACATTGTGACAATCCTCATGCTTCAAAAATTCTAGGCCTTGCTCCATTGCCATTAATTCTTCCATGTTATTGGTAGCTCTTCCTACATGACAATAGAAAAGAGAGAGGATGTTACTTGCTTCGTCCCTCAGAACTCCCCCATATCCTGCTTTACCAGGGTTATCCTTTGAGGCCCTATCAACATTGTATTTCAAAAGGCCTCTTGGAGGAGGTTGCCAGTACTCCTTTTCAGAATCCTTTTTGTTAGCTGATTTGTTCTCGGATGGTAAGATGATCTCTTGCAAACCTAACAACGTGAGAGTTCAAAGTTCAATACCTGAGGGAGGAATTTTGGGAAAATTCCTGGTTAAAGAGTTGACGGTTTCCCTGATTTTCTTTAAGATCTGCTCAAACAAGCTAAGAGCATATTTCTTTTCCTCTTTTAAGATTCTCTTATTTCTTTCTTTCCAAATATTCCAAATAATAAAACTTGGCATGAGATCCCAAGCAAGGTTGAGAGCTTCATTATCCGAAAAGTGTCTCCTCCATCTGATAAGGGTGTTAGTAATACTCTCTTATCCCTATTTGACTCTTGAAAGATGTTGGAAAAAGCATCCCATAGCTTGGAAGTCTAATTACAGCTGTTGAGAAGGTGTTCCATAGTTTCCTCTTGGGATTCACAGAGCTTGCAAATGGAAGGACCTAACATGCCCCTCTTTCTAATGTTATCCCAGGTCAAGATTTTCTTGTGATGAACCAACCACATGAAGAGTTTTATTTTCATCCACCCTTGGTGTCTCCAAAGGTGCACCTGGGTTCGGTTTGGAGCCTGGGAAACTAACTCTAGGAGAATATTTTTTGCTTCCTTGATATTGAAGATGCCTTCACTATTGTTTCCCCATCTGAGTTGGTCTTGCCCAACAGAATCTAAGATCATCCTTTGATCCAACTTTTTCCCAAGAGCCTCTACCTTTATTGTCATCATTTCATCATTCCTGCACTCTATATTCTTCGATTTTCTCCACTTTTCATTGTCGTGGGCATTATCCCAAAAATATTTCACTCTTTTTAAACCTTGGGTGTCAGTTTCATGTTTCAGGTTCAAAAACTCCTCTTCTAGCAGTCATGGTTCTTGTTGCCATTTGTCCAGGTCTCCATCTCTAATTTCCCAGAAACTATTTCTTTGAACTAAACCCCTATTCGCCGAGGCTTTGTTCCAGATAACTGAGCCTTTTATGTTTCCAGACATTCTTATGAGGTTAGTGTAATGCCACGAGTTGGCATATTTTCCTTTCCATATGTTTTCCCATTGTGTCTTAGGATTTGTCACCCAGAGCCACCAGATTTTGGCTCCTAACACTTTACTTAGGATCTCTTGATCATCTAAGCCTAAGCCCCCATGATTCTTGGGTTTACGAATCTTTTCCCAAGAGACCAAGGCCCATTTTTTCCTGGTTTCCTCCCTACCCCAGAGGAAGTCTCTCTGTATGTTTCTAAATTTTTGCAAGACTCCTATGGGGGTTGGTAATGCTCAAAGCATGAAAATTGGAATTGATTGGAGCACAACCTTTGTCAGCACTAGTCTGCTTGCTAGATTTAGCAATCTGCTTGTCCATTTTCTAACTTTATCCTGCATTTTGGTGATCAAGGGTTCCCAAATTTCGCAGTTAAAGGAACTCCTAAGTACTTGGAAGGGAGGGAATCCCTCTTAAAGCCTAAAATTTTTGGGATGTTTCTCTGAATAGCAATATTGGTATTAAAGAAAAAAAATTTGGATTTGGAGATGTTGACTTCCATACCTGAAGCCATGGAAAAGTCATTTAGAATTTGTTTGAATGCCTGAGCCTCTTTGACAGTGGGGATACCTTGTAACATTGTATCGTCTACAAATTGTTGATGAGTTAAGGCTTGACCGTTCTCCTTCAGAGTGAGACCTTGAATTCTGCCCATTACTGTGGCATGCTTGATAGCCTGTCCGAGGCCTTCCATCATGAGAATGAAGAGAAAGAGAGAGAGCGGGTCCTGCTGCCTCAGCCCTCTGGAAGGAATAAAAATGTGAGAAGGAGAGCCATTGACCAAAATTGAAAAGCTGGAAGAGGTGACTAGGGACATTACCCATCCTACTCAGATGTGATCAAAACTAAAATCCTTAAGTGTATTCCTAATATAGGTTGAGTTCACCTTGTCATAGGCTTTTACTATGTTTAGCTGCAAGATCATACCATATTTCCTTGTACTAGTTAAAGAGTGAACCACTTCACGCGCTTGAATAATGTTATCCAGAATTTGTCTGCCTTCTACATACCCTGATTGCTCCCCCGATATCAGAGAGGGGAGAAGAGGTTTTAGTCTCTTGGCTACAACCTTGGAAATAATTTTGTAGACCACATTGCAAAGTGCTATGGTTCTTTACCTATCTGGTGTTTGAGCATTATCTTGTTTAGGAATCAAAGAGATGAAGGAGGTATTGAGCACTTGTAAGATGCTTCTGTTCCTTCTAGAGTCTTCCACCACCTTCAAAATGTCCTCTTTTACAACATTCCAACAGGCTTTAAATAAGTCTACATTAAAACCATCCGGGCCTAGTGCTTTGCCATTTTGTATGTCTTTAAGAACCTCACTGACCCCTTCTTCTATCATTGGTCTGTTGAGATTGAAATTATCCTCTCTAGTCACTAGCTTAGGTATATGCTTAGTGACGTCCTTGATGAAATGTTCTCTATCAGTATTATTTCCCTGGGGTATTTCATGGAAGTGTTGAACCAACTCGGCCTCTATTTCTTCATGTGATTGAAGAAGTTGTCCTTCCTTCTTTTTTAGTGAAGATATTCTATTGTGTGCTCTATTCACCATGGTAGAATTCTGAAAAATCTAGTGTTACGCTCCCCTTCTTTGATCCATTGAACTCTAGAATTTTGTCTTCAAAACATCTCCTCTCGTTTACACCAGTTTTCCCAATCTTGATGATATTTCTCCACTAGATCCTTCTTATCTTTATCAAAACCTTCCGAGATCATAGCTTGGTTAAGAACCTGCATTTTAATTTCCACCAGTTTCTTTTGTGCAAAAATGTTGCCAAAATTTTTGTTATTCCATTCTTTGAGCCTTATTTTTATGTGCTTTAATCTTTTATGAAGCATGAACATTCTAGTTCCCTGAATTTGTAGATCTTCTGCCCACCATTTCCCAATATTACTGATGAAGTCTAGGTGTGAAAGGCAAATATTCTCAAATCTTAAAGGTCTATTTCGGGGGGTGCCTATACCCTGGATCTCCATTTGAATTGGCCAGTGATTTGAACCTCCTACTGGAAGAACACTAGCTGTTATTTCCTTATCTAAAAGCATGAGATTCTCAGAGATAATGAATCTATCCAATCTGGATGCTACCTGAGACTCTCCTCCTCTCTTTTTTTTCCAGGTGAAGAGGCCATTACATGTATCCACATCCACTAGTTTCGTGTTATTTGAAAAGATCTAAAAGTCTAAGGAGTCTTTACTAAGGGCTCGGTGCCCCCTCTTTTTTTCTGAAAGTGATTTTATCATATTAAAATCTCCTCCCATAATCCAGGGTATCCCGGCATGTCTTTCCATGAGATACATTAGGGATTCTGTAAACTTGAGTTTGTCATCTATTCTTTGAGGGCCATACACATTTGTGACTAGATAGGTACTCCTGTCACCAACAGGTTGTATCACTACTAATAAATAATTCCATACATCTTCGGCATCAATTACATACATTCTTTGGGGATTCCAGAGCGTGAGAATACCTCCTACTGTATTCTCTGCTTTAACTTCTAGATATTCATATTTATTGAGCCACTTGCTATGAAGTTGTCTTAACCTTTGAATCGAACATTTCGTTTCCTGGATAAAAATTATATGCGGAGCAGCTTGTTTCATTCTATTATTTAGCAAGCTCTGCTTTCTTTTACTGCCTAGACCTCTAATATTCCAAGAAATGAACTTCATCATTAAATATTTGTAAAGGAGTAGCTCATGAGATCTTTCATCTTGCCTGAATCTATCATGAGCTTTCTGCATTACATCAATAGTTCATTTTTCTTTTTTCTGCCTCTCCTTTTTCCTGGGATTTTGGGTGCTAATCCCATAGTAGATTTTATTGTCTTCACTCCTTCATTGCTCATCATGTTCCTCATTTTTTCTTTCTCCAGACCCTTTTCCTGATTTTTCCATAAATACAGTTGTTGTATTCTTGAGCTCTTCCTGGGGTAACAATTCCACCCCTCCAGATGTTCCTTGAATTAAAAACCCTTCCAGATTTAGGTTTTCTCTTTCTAGAACCTCCTGCAGTTCTGTCTCCTCCAAATCCATTTCATTATGTGCCATTTCTTGATACATTTCTAGTTCTGTATCACTCGTCATTATTCCTTTCTGCTTAGCATTTTCCTGAGTTTTCTCACACTTACCTTCCTTCTCCTTCTCCCCCATACTTCCTTCCCTTGCTTGATTTTGTGCTGCTCTTTCTTCCTCCTCTTCCAATACTTGGAACCGGCCCTGCCTGCTTTGATATCCGTCCCTTTGTTGCAGCTTTGGCCCTCTTTTTCCGCCTTTTCCTTTATGGACCAACTTGTGAAATCTATCCTGGTCTTTCATTGTGTTAGTTTTACTAATATTCTCCACTTTTCTAAGAGGGAAGTCTCTCAGAAGGTGCCCATGTTCATGACATTTATGACATCTGAACATAATATGTTCATAGTCCACCATTTGAATCCATTCTTCATAAAAAACGTCTAGTATTACCTCATCCGAAAGAGCTCCTGATAAATCCATCTCCACACAAATCTTGTCAAAAGAAGTATATTTTCCTCTTCTAGTAGCTTCTAAGGTCTTGATAAATCTACCTAACTTTTTGCCTATGGTAGTTAACGATTCAGGTTGCCAATAATCAAGAGGTAAGGAATAGGGTCTTACCCAAACCGGGACCAAGGTGAAAGTTTCCCTCTCCGAGACAAAGTTCTTCTTCCATGGCCTCATATAGAGACCCCTTTGTGTGTAGAAGTAGGGACCTCCTTCAAACACTTTATCTTTATCCTCGATATTTGTGAAAACCACTATAAAGAAACCCTTTGACCCAAGGTGTAGATCTGTTATTGGGAAATCTAGTGTCTATGCAGAACTGCTAGTCCCACTAAGACGGGTAGCTATCTTAGAAACAAACAGATTAAAGTTACTTTCATTTTCCTTTACGAGAAATAGATAAGAGAGGAGCAAAGAATACCAACCTCAATCTTTCGCTTGGTTCCTCGCTTGTTCTTTCCCTTCTCTGATAGATCTTTGTTGCTATTTCCCTGACCACTCCGCTTCAAAGAGTAGCTGTAAAGTCAAAGCAGCATAATACCTTCAACGTGCATAGATCTACAATCATAAACAATATAGGACCAGATATATATATTGACCACACAAATGCACATATTATCATACATACAAGAATGTGTAGGAAAACTTGAATAGCTTTATTGATGTAAAGATTAGAAGAGAGGATTACAACCCATTGATCTGACCCAATGTCATCTTCCCAGCATGAAAGCCCTTCTTCACCTCATGAAAAGCTTAGATCACCCAACACTATGATATTCCACGAGGAAACCAATAACACTTCCTTACAAGATACAAGATTCCAGCCTCTGGATCTCTGGGATGAGGGATCCATATATAGATGATTGCAGGGGGGGGGGTGAGTCAGCTTCTGGGATTTTGATTAGTGTATTCTCTCTGATAGTTCTTGATTCCACTTGGAGATTGATGATCTCTTACTCATCCCTAGGCAAATTCAGAGAGGCAAGTGTCACACGAGAAGTTTCTAGAAGATTCCTTGATCATCCACCTTGCAAACTGTCTCTGCCATTTGTCTACTCTTGCCCATCACACCCTATAGAAGGGCTTTCCAGTATGCATCACACCTTTTGGACTGAGCAAGTGAGATGCATCGCACCCTTAGTGCTGACCAATCTCTATGGTCCAGTTTTGACAAGTTCTGAGCAGTTTTCTGTGGAGAACTTCTGAGAGATGATGTAATCAGCTGACCTTGTTCCTTTAAGGAATGAAACAACACGTTTAGGGACTCAGAAGCCCTTGGTTTATGGACATGTGTGATTGGGGTCGTAGTGCCCAAATATTTCTATAATAATTGCCCCCTAAAGCATGAGGTCGAAAATATTTTGATGTTGGGTGAAATGATTTATCATGACGATTCGAGGTTTTTTGAAATAGAAGGTGACCTGTAATAAGATACAATACAATACATTATCTTCATAACATTTTCATGATCTAGCTAAGGCGGTTATTCCCATGATCAACTTTATAAATTCATTTTCATGTACATAGGACAGACAACCGTTTGTATGGCAGACTGATGATTCTGATAGAGCCATCATCCTTTGATTCGGATGATCATTTGTGCGGCAACAATGTACATTTGATGTCTTTATTATCCTGAATGTATCGCAGCCCAGATGGATGAAACTAGATCTGGGGTCTTCAAACTCGTCCAATCTTTGCCCGAAGTACAAGTCGATCCATGTGGGAAATGTTCTGGAGTCGAACATGGAAAGGAATCGCCTGATTACCAGCCAATGATGTAAGCTGTTAACAAGTGCGAGAGGAATCACCGTTTATGATGATGACCCTCAAGGTACTACAATACAATTCGTGAGGTGTGAAAATGGGACTTGGCGTCGAACAACATGAAAAATCTTTCGGTCAAAGGCCATTGATGTAAACCTATCGCCGGAAGTGAGAAACTTTCCATTGAGGCATACAAGCTTCAAAGTATTGAAAGGGTCGTTCCTAGGTTGACTTCTTAGATAATGAGCTGTCGTCGACAAGAAGTAACTCGTCGTAGGAGGGCCTTAATGAATCCCACATCTATGGCACGGAACGAAGCAAATGATTTTGTGGAGGTGAAAACGATCTGATGATACAGGGTTCAGGGTGGCGGTCATGAAAGAATGAAGCATGAAGGTATTGCAGTGGGTGAAACACAAGCCAGGTTGGTGAATTCTCTGATTGACTTCTCTTGAACATATCAGTGACACTAAAATGGATTGATAGCGTTAACCTCAAAGATGGATGGTACAATGGACCAATGGTAGTATGACTGGTGAACGGAATAACCCAACTCAACTCAATCATGGTGATGGAGTGAAAGTGTCATGTTCAAGAGCGACTCGCTACCAATAAAGTTTCTTCAAGTTTTCTTCCCAATTTTCCCCTGTCATTGTTGACCAGTACCTCTTTATTTTTATCAAGCTTGAGGAGGATAACATATGCTTGTTCTATAATTTCCCTTCGAGCAAACCCGTCGCTATGTTTTAACGAGCCTAGCGATAGTGAAACTCATTCTTGTCTCTATGGACAAGTTTGTCGCTATTGGTTTTAACGAGTTTAATGACAAAGACAACTCGGTCCTTTTCAATTTTAGAGAGTCTAAAAAGGGACAGAAAGGAAACTCTAGTAATCCTTTTTTGTCATATAATCCCTTAAGTTTGAAAAAGTATAAAATAATACAAAAGGGATGAATTTTCGATAGTTTTAATGATTCAAACAAGAAAAACAATCGATATTTTTGTGTAATAATCCCTCAGGTCCAAAAAGATTAAAATCTAGAGGAGGGATAGCACTCCCGGTAGCTTTAACGAGCTGGAGAGGCCAACTGCTTGGCAATATTTTCATATTTTACGAGTAAGATGAAAAGAGCTTAAAGGAGACACGTTTTTGAGGAAGGAGTGATATTTTTGGGTAGTTGCTGATTCTAGGTAAGGTTTACAATTTTCCAATCATGGCAGTGTCACAAGGATGGCGAACAAAATCACTCTTCACAGTTGTTCCTCAAAAGGGTAAACAATCAAATGGAGGCATATGATCGGCTAAAACAGAGTGGAGGTGATGATAAGAACAAGACTAGGGCTCAAAAGCTGATGCTAATGCATTCACAATGGTTATTTACCGGGGGTTGGTTCATTATTTAATGAGCTTAAACTTTGGGGGAACATTTGCTCATTGCTTAGGTTTAATTTTTAACGAGCTTGAACTTCGCATAAAAATTGCTCATGCAAGTCGCATAATAAGGATGTCTCATCGATAGATTCCATTTTTGTGGAGCTTGCACCACTCCAAGTTTTGCTCCGTATCCTTTCATTATGAAAGTTAGGAATGACCAATCCTACTAGTTTAAAGGGTTGAGAATCTACAAACTAAGAAAATAAATGGCCGCTCTTCTCTTGCATGCAAAAAGGTTTGCATGCCCCCAGGTATAGTGAAATAGAGTTTCCAGGCTACCATATAGAAGTTCTCGCATTTGCAAGATAGTTTCCATCCGCGTAGTAGACAGAAACACTCCCTGGCTTAGTCCATTTGGACAAAGGTGATTCTAGCTCCAACCACCTAACCTTGACGATGGAATCTTATTCCATTCTAATCCCATTTTCCTCAACGGACGGGTGTCAGACTAGTCATATATCCTTCGCGGAAGCCTACCCTATACCCAAAGTTTCCCTGCCGATGCACACCATGGTGCATGCCCCGTGGGTTTTAGTCATGGCCACCGAATTACTCGCATTCTTCAGGTGGATGGACTGGAGATTGATGAGACATTTCTTGTGTGAAAAGACCAGTTAGGGATGGAATTTGACTATTAGCTATGTGTGAGCTGGGGAATGAAAGCTGGTCTACGAGCTGGACCACTTGGCCTTCATGCAGAAAACACATTACTCGAAAGAGTGAGGCGATAATGGATCCCATGCTATAAATATAGTCATTCCCAAGGAGTAGATTATAATCTAAAGGTCCTTGGAATACCATTACGTTCAGATACACGATTTTCCCTCTCAAAGTTATAGGCAACATGGAAGGATCCCTAACGGTCGACTGGTTCCTTTGTCGAAGTCTGTTAGATTTTGCATCTCAAGTAGAAGCGATGGCGAACCAAGCGCTTTCCCAGCAGTTGAGGAAATGATACTCACAGAAGCCCCCTCATCTATCATGGTACTAATAATAACCATTCTGTAAGCTTGAACAATGATTCAGAATGGTACATTAGATGGTAAATGGGGTCTGCCTAGTAGATTCTAATAAAAGGAAATGACTAGGTTGCTCGGAGGTGGGACTGAATAAACGGCTGGATATGACCCTGATGAACTTCCATCCTGCAGTAAAGGGATGGGTAGATTTCCCCCATGTTCATCAGAGTCTGTGTTTATGAAAAGAATTTGAATGGTGTCGTTCTTATTCTCTTCGGTGAATGTATCATCTGAAGATGGACCTTCTGAAGACAAGACTGGGTTGACCGCCGCCTCAACCTTTTGACTTTCGTCTGGTATGGATTCAGAGAGTTTATCTTCAATGATAGATGCTTCGACTGACCACAAAGTTGTGTTAGATGGATTTTCAACTAGCGATGGACTCGGCAAGAGTTTCTTGTACCCAGGAGGAAGCCGTAGCAGTGAAGTAGGATGGTTATACAAGACTCTTTTAGCTTTGTCCAGGAAGGGACAATAGTGGACAACATGATTGCCTTCAGACAGTTTGCAAGGAAATTTACATTTTCCTTTCTGTCTAGAGACTTCGTTTTCACTAGTTGACAGTGTACTCTCAACATGATCGTTAGAGGTTGATGGCACCAGATTGTGCAAATGAGGAGACCAGTCCCTTAAGATCCAAGGGATGCAAGGACAATCTCAATGATAGTGGTCCCCTTTGCAAATGACACATGGAGATTTAGGTTTGGATGATGCAGTGTGTGGATTTTCGCTAGATGATGCATGGTTGCCCCTTTTTGCCTTTGGCTCCTTCTTCTTTTTATCCTTTCCTTTCTTCTTCTTATCAGTTACTTGGTTTTTAGCTTTACCAACTTCACCAAGCAAAGAGGAAGGAGGGGAGGGAGAAACAAGTGAAGAGAAGGTTGCGAAGTAACGCTAGTATCATCTAGTTGCTGACTTGATTGCTCAGGAATCATGGCGGTTTGAATGACAGAGGTCAAGAAGAGCCATATTGGCAAGCCAATTTTCAGTCTTGGGACGGACATTATGGCCATATGGGTGAACCAACATCTCCCCAAGAGGAGAAAGGACTAGGATTTCCCACAAGGGGAAATCCTTGGTTGGTGGACTCCATTTTTCTCAAAATAAGACCAACGAGGGAACAATGATGTTATTCTGATTAAAATAAATTTTGGACGCTTTGACACAACTTGCTTTTTGAATTTTTAAGAGTCGAGAAAAAGCTAAAGATGACTCTAGTCACCTTCTATTTTTAATGAGCCTGAAGTGAGAAGTGCTTAGATGGACCTTTTCCTTTAAGGAGACTAAAAAGGAACGAAACAGACTACTCTAGAAATCTAGACAGAGGGATTACCACCAATCTCAAAACTGTAGAATACTTTTTACGGTACGACAGTCAATCTTCCCGAATGCTGTGTTTAATGCATTGCGATCAATAGGGCGACAAACACGGATTCCTAAGGATAAAGGATATAGCCTATTGTGGTCTCCCAATATATACTCAACAGTACGTGGGAGCACAAGTCCATACTGACACTTGTTGTCTCAAAGAGGAGGAATCACCCAACTTACGATGAAAGCAATAGTTACTAGGCTTTACGATGCCGAAATACGTCTCTAGCCTAGACTTCTAAATGTTGTGTGTTAGGTTCCAAAGCATTTTTATGTTCATTGAATTTATTTTACAGTTGATCTTTCTTAAGAAGTTTTCCTTTCATGTTCACCATGTGATGTAGATATACAATTCCTAAAATGCAATCTAAGATGATAAACAATCGTTTAATCTTCTTTTTGCAATGAAAATCCTAACTACTAAGGAGAGAGAAGCGGGATTCTTTCAACATAGAGTAGAGAGCACACACTGGATGCACTATCCTAAATCAAAATCAACAAGTAGTCTAAATGCAAATGCACATGCATGTATTTGTTTTCGCTTTCTTAATGTGTGAATGATAAAAAGAATGTGTTGTGGCCACCAACCACCCCCCTCTTTGTTTGATATTAGCAATAACACCAAGCAAAAGGGGACCCTTAATAAAAAATCCAAACAAACATTTTATGAAAATTTTTGTATTTGACTCCTTAAAACTTTATCACATCGTGAAAAGAGAATGAAACTTTTTCTTATGAGCATAATAAACTGCGAAGAAGCGACGCGAAATTCATCGCATCACATTCATTATGAAGCGCTCTTAAATGAAAAAACTTAAGAAATCTTTGACGGCCAATATGCGACGTCGCATATCGCAACATCGCGTAAGTAGCACAGGATGACTGAATGACTAAATGCTTCGATCTGCGATGCTGCGATCTGCGATAAATGCGATTTGCGAAAATTTGCGATCATGATTTTCTGCGATAACACATCTTGACGACGCGATCCGTGATGCTGCAATGCGAGTCGCAGAAATCACCCATCACGAATTTTCCTCGGCGCAGTATTCAAGGAAAGCTGTCCGTTAACCAAAATTAGGCATGCGCCTTAAAAGAAATTAATGATTGTACGCCAAAGTATTCAGGAAGGACAGTCTTGTGTTTCTCGAAGAATCAGTTCGCTATGGATGTCATGATTATGCATTCATAAGAGCTTGAAGCTTTCATGTCAATCTTTATTATCATTACTCTTTTCCTTTGCGTAAACTGTAAGACAGGAAATAACATGAAGCAATGTGCAGGAAACATCTAAGGAAAAGGGGAAAGCGTCAATGCTCGGAGAACAGGGAAGAGATCCCTTCAGAAACGGATGTTGCATGTGACAAGACAACAGATTCCAGAGTATCACTCAACAGATGCTGATGTCAATAGGCCACCTAAAGCGCAGAGTCAAAGGCACACAAAAGCAACATGTTTACAAAAAACCTTGAATCTTACGCACCAGAAAAGCCCAGAATAAAGAACGGAGGCAGTTTTCGATGTAGAAAATTATTCAGAGAGTAAAGTCCCTAACTTTTTCAGTCATTCGCAAGGCCAGAAACTGAAATAGAAAAAGCAGAATCAGTTTGAAAGAAATTTGGGTCATTACCAAGTATACACACAGTGAATACACCCAACCAGAAGAAGATTCTCGAAAATATCTTCTAGTTTACTAAAAAGTGGTGCAAACGCTTGTTATTTCTATTTTCATAGCTCAAACAAAAGCGGAAGGCGACCGAACGACTCTTCCCAGGTGAATGTTGCATGCTTGCAGCACTAAGGAGCAAATATAGAAATGGTTCAGAATTAGATTCAATTTTTAGAAATAGTTTTGCTTTATCAGAAGGGCAATCATTTAAAACCGTATCCTAAATTTATGTAATTAAGTTAATTAGCTAGTAGTATTTAAACCCTTCTCAGGCATTTAGAGAAGGGTCCAGAAATTTGTCAAAAACTTGTCCTCGGAACATGCACTTCTGCACCCTCAGAGGAGGTTTTGATGAATGGATGGATCGAGATTTATTAATGTTTTCATTTGATGTCTGCTACTGATGTTGCACTTTTGTACTCTTAGTAGATGTTAGAACAAGTAGAGATAAATCGTTTTTGCTTGAAGTTTATGAGTAGGATTAGTCATAAATTGTACTTTTATCTCTTGGCCATTTCTGCTTATATTCTTAAAGTGATTTGCAGTTTTCAGTTGTTTATATGTTATTGCATGAATGTATGAGTTACCATTTGGCACTTCTATACGGTGGAGTCATTTATTTATGTCTGATATATGAATAACTTATTATGCGATATGTTGTTCACAACTGTTTTGCCTAACTTCTTATGCAAAGTGGTTTATCTTAATTAATTTCTATTCTTATGATAGATGAATGATCTTTATTAGCAGTTATTGTTTGAAATCTCTTTAGATTGCATAATAGAAGATATACACCCCGGGTTAGCGTAGATTAGATGTGTTGTTTCTCATTAGATTACAATAGCATAGAGTTAGTTTAAGAATCTGAATTAAATTAGCTTTAAAGTACTCTTAGATCAACTTCATCCAACTCTACACACACACACACCCTTAGATTGGGAAATTGGTCCCATTATCCCTAGTCGTACCCGCTATACCAAACGGATAAGGAGCTGCCAACCAAGGTCCGGACCGAGTGGGTATCCCCCTTGTTGTTGACTCGATTTTTGGGGCTTCAACAGAGTGCTAAGTACAAATCTGAATCATTTCAAGTGACAGTACTAACGATTTTCTTTTCAAAAGACGAAAGGAAGATAATGACGACTCTTTGCGATTTTGAATCGAAAACTGCTTTCGACACTTGAGAAACTACTAATTCAAATAAAATACAAGAGTAATAGTGTAATTGACCATCAAGAATAGTAGGATTCTTTTCTTTGACTAAAAACGACACTTGCGACACTTCCAAATCAAAAGACGATAGTTTGATTATGCTACTTCTTTATAAAGGAGAATTGTAAATGGAAAACAATACATAAAAACATTTACAATTCTTTGTACTATGAAGGCTGAATCATGCAAAGGAATGGAGTTTCCACAATGGTATACTGATCACAGACAACAAAAATCCTAAATAAAGCTGAAGAGAGTGAACAAAAAACCAAAATCTGGAAGCAGAAGAGGTCTTATCTGATCATCGCACCTGTAACACAGGGAAAGAGCGATGCATCTCACCTACTGAACATGGGAGGTGTGATGCATCCAGATTCCCAAGAGGAGAAGGTGCAATGGTCCAGGGACGAGACTTCAACTTGGTTCTTGGTCACAGTTTGCAGCTTAGTTCAGGGATTTAGGCCGAGCTGATGATAGTGAGTAAATGCAAATCACAGGAGCTAATCTAATGAGGCTACTTGAGCCACCACCAGGGAAATTATGATGTTTGAAAATCAATTGTTTAGTTTATAAATAAAACTCGGAGATAGACTGAAGCATCATTGATCTAATTTACACTTGCATAGAAAATGCAGTTTGAAGGCTAGCTGGCTTGAATTCAGGCTCCGTATGTAAGTTTATAAAGAAAACAAATATAGACAAGCAAACAATCTATTCAGTCCCCAACAGAGTCACCATTTGTTATCGGGAAATCTAGTGTCTATGCAGAACTGCTAATCCCACTAAGATGGGTAGCTATCTTAGAATCAAACAGATTAAAGTTACTTTCATTTTCCTTTATGAGAAATAGATAGGAGTGGAGCAAAGAATACCAACCTCAATCTTACACTCAGTTCCTCGCTTGTTCCTTCCCTTCTCTGACAGATCTTTTCCACTTTTTCCTTAACCACTCCACTTAAAAGAGTACCTGTAAAGTCAAAACAACAGAATACCTTCAAAGTGCAGAGATCTACAATCATAAACAATATAGGACCAGATATACATATTGACCACACAAATGCACATATTATCATACATACAAGAATGTGGAGGAAAACTTGAATAACTTTATTGATGTAAAGATTAGAAGAGAGAATTACAACCCATTGATCTGATCCAACGTCATCCTCCCAGCATGAAAGCCCTTCTTCACCTCATGGAAAGTTTAGATCATCCAACACTATGATGTTCCACCAAGAAGCCAACAACACTTCCTTACAAGATACAAGATTCCAGCCTCTGGATCTCTAGGATGAGGGATCCATATATAGATGATTGCAGGGGGGTGAGTCATCTTCTGGGATTTTGATTAGTGTCTTCTCTCAGATAGTTCTTGATTCCACTTGGAGATTGATGATCTCTTACTCATCCTTGGGTGGATTCAGAGAGGCAAGTGTCACAGGAGATGTTTCTAGAAGATTCCATGATCATCCACCTTGCAAACTATCTTTGCCATTTGTCTACTCTCGCCCATCGCACCCTATAGAAGGGATTTCTAGTATGCATCGCACTTTTTGCACTGAGTAGGTGAGATGCATCACACCCTTAGCACTGAGCAATCTGTATGGTCTAGTTTTGACCAGTTCTGAGCAATTTTATGTGGAGAACTTCTAGGAGATGATGTAATCAACTGACCTTGTTCCTTTAGGGCATGAAACAACACTTTTAGGGACTCACAAGCCCTTGGTTCATGGACATGTGTGATTGGGGTTGTAGTGACCAAATATGTCTATAACAAGATCTATGCTTCCTTTAGGTTTCTAGTGGTACTTGATCCATGTCTGTAAAGCTCTTTTAGTGGGCCAGAGTCCCATGAATTTTCAAATTATTGCATAGGTTTGCATGTGCTCCCTATGCGCTTGCAGCGCAAGATAATTTAAGATAACTCTGGCTGTTATTTCAGCTTTGGGTCTACAAGGCCCCTTTTGTTTTTTCTCTTTTGTTTCCTGTTTTGTTTTGTTCTCTTCCTCCTTGTTTCTAGTGCTACTGTTCTCCCTTATTTTGTTCTCCACCTCTTGCTTTTCCATATTGCTCCTTTCTTCTTCCACTATTTCTCTAACTTTTTCTAGGGGCTTTTTGCCCTTGTTGGCTACAACCTCCTTGAAGTAGGGAGACAGGCTCCCTCCTTTGCCTTTATCCAAGAATGGAGAATCTCACAGCCCGCCGAAACCTTGGTAGTCTTTTTTCTTCAGCTCCTCTCCCCTTCTTCCCTAGCTCTATTTTCAGCACCACTTGAACATTTTAGCTTTCCATGGGCATTTTGATTTCCATTTTTCCCTCCACCACCATTTGGGTTTTCAAAAGGTGAGCGAGCTTGGCCCAGGCAAGTATCCTCATGACTAGTTAACATCCTCACTCAGGTTTGAGCACAGGACCTCACCGTCTTTACGAGTATGACTTTACCAACCAACCGCCTCTGCCGACTTTTTAAAGGTGAGTAGGCTTGGCCCAGGCAAGTATCCGCATGAATAGTCAATGCCCTTGCTCAGGTTTGAGCACAAGACCTCACCATCTTTACGAGTCCGACTTTACCAACCAGCCGCCTCCGCCAACCTTAAAGTTGAGCGGGCTTGGCCCAGACAAGTATCCCCGTGACTAGTCAATTCCCTCACTCAGGTTTGAGCACAGGACCTCATCATCTTTACGAGTCTGACTTTACCAACCAGTTGCCTCTGCCGACCTTAAAAGGTTAGCAGGCTTGGCCCAGGCAAGTATCCCCATGACAAGTCAACGACCTCACTTAGGTTTGAGTACAGGACCTCACTGTCTTTACGAGTCTGACTTTACCAACCAGTTGCCTCCACTGACCTTAAAAGGTGAGCAAGCTTGGCCCAGGCAAGTATCATCGTGACTAGTCAATGCCCTCGCTCAGGTTTGAGCACAGGACCTCACCGTCTTTACGAGTCTGACTTTACCAACCAGCTGCCTCCACTGACCTTTTAAGGTGAGTGGGCACGGCGCAGGAAAGTATCCCCGTGACTAGTCAATGCCCTCGCTCAGGTTTGATCATGGGACCTTACCATCTTTACGAGTATGACTTTACCAACCAGTCGCCTCCACCGACCTTGTAAGGTGAGCGAGCTTGGCCCAAGCAAATATCCCCATGACTAGTCAATGCCCTCGCTCAAGTTTGAGCACATGACCTCACCGTCTTTACGAGTCTGACTTTACCAACCAGCCACCTCCGCCGACCTTAAAAGGTGAGTGGGCTTGGCCAAGGCATGTATCCCCGTGACTAGTCAATGCCCTTGCTCAGATTTGAGCACAAGACCTCACCGTCTTTATGAGTCTGACTTTACCAACTAGTCGCCTCCGCTAACCTTAAAAGGTGAGCGGGCTTGGCCTAGGAAAGTATCCCCAGGACTAGTCAACGCCCTCACTCAAGTTTGAGCACAGGACCTCACAGTCTTTACGAGTTTGACTCTACCAACCAGCTACCTCCGCTAACGTTGAAGGTGAACGTGCTTGGCCCAGGCAAGTATCCGCGTGACTTGTCAACGCCCTCGCTCAAGTTTGAGCACAGGACCTCACTGTCTTTACAAGTCGGACTTTACCAACTAGCCGCCTCCGCCGACTGTAAAAGGTAAGCGGGCTTGGCCCAAGTAAGTATCCCCGCGACTAGTCAACGCCCTCGCTCAGGTTTGAGCACAGGACCTCACCATCTTTATGAGTCCGACATTACCAACCAGCCGCCTGCACCGACATTTTATTGCATTTTCTATCTAAAGGAAGACAATTTTAATGTTCTCTCCCACTATTTTGAGACTGTTACAAAGTAGTAATCCAATATTAATGTTTTCTCCCACTATTTTGAAACTATGTTACAAAGTAGTAATCCAATATTTTTCCAAAGAACATATGATCTTGACAAATCAACTGTTTTATGGCATTTATCTTATGTCTATAATAACTTGTACAAGTTGTCTTTTCTTACAAGATAATCAATATGGTATTCTTCTATTGTTTCAATATGATTCCTTTTTCTTTTGTTTCCATGTATTTCATCTATTGTTTCAATGTGCTTTCTTTTTCTTTTGTTGCTATGTATTTGAGTTAGTGTGTGGAACTTAACAAATAAAATTTGATGGCACAATTGAGGCATCATTGAAAATAAAAGTTTCTTCATTTTTTGGAGTTAGTGGGGCGAAATCCTTATCCGCTTGAAATCTATGTATCGAATGTGACTTTTTAGTAATTTTTATAAATTGGGCTTGTACTCAACAAAATTTTATAATAACATTATTCCTTGTATGTTTCCCATTCAGATTCACATTGAAATGCATAAAATGATTTTTTCAATGATTATCCACATTGTTTTGAAGAACAAATTTTTGAGGTTATATGAAAAGTTACCAGTGTAATGCATTAATTTCCATTGGGCTATTTCTTGGTAATTAAATCTTTGTACAATGCCATGGTCACCTCTATCTCCAAAGGATATTGTTGGCAAAGTCACCTCTACTACATATCTCTCTTTGAAAATTCCAAGTGGTCATTGTCCTTCATTTGGTTCTATTTCATTGATCTTGTCTTGCAAATCCTGAATATTTTGTCAGCCTATGAAACCATGTACCTCTGTCTCATTTGGTCTTTTTCTTGTTGAATTGTGTTTTGTTTGACTTTGACAATCATTGTCTTCATCTTGGGATATATTATCATTAATGTTCTATTGAAGAATTTGGTTCCAATTGTTATTTATGGAATGCTTTAAGATTTATATAAATATGGAGAACATATTTCTTTCATCACACTCTCCACAAGAAAGTTAGGTGTTTGATATGCGTTATTGTATTCCAATAGTCTTTTTAATGCAATAGAAATTATCATTTCATGGTGGATTAATTGTGGAAATGCTTTTTGAACAATGTGGATGTGCATACTTACATTGATTGTTGAGGTGATTAAGCCAATTTGGGATCATTTGTAGACCCATTTCTTTATTTGTGAAAGAAAAATTCTTGTTATTTTGGAAATCAAGGAAACAAGCACAAACCCAAATGAGTAATCATAACATTCAAAAGAAAAGGGAGCTCAAAAGCACAAAAAGAGAAGGGATGGATAAAAGGTCAAGTGTTTTACATGTCATACATTTGTAAATCCTGCCTTTGAATGTCCCAAGCCTCTCTTCAAGTTATAAGAGTGTTGCTACAATTGGAAATGGCCTATTATGTCTTATTTGTTTAGGTTACGCAAAAACTTGGTAACTTTGCATTTTCAAGTTCTCTTTTGCATGATTTACATAAAATCTTGTTAGGAAATGTTTTTCCTATTATATAGATGTGTACTTAAGTTTGTTTTATGTCATTTCCAAAGATTATCCTATTCTTTCCAAAATCCAACATTTTACATATTCTACATTTGATTCTAGGTGTGTCTTCAATTTTCTTTATGGAAGTTTGTAGAGGTGTACTCTTGGATGAATCACAATCTCTACTCAATTTTTTTCTATTGTTTTAAATACTTTTTGTACTATTTCTATGTAGAATTTGTTTGGATTTTGGAAAGTTCATCCTATTTTTGTAGCTTTGGTGTATTTCTACTATGTTTGTAGTATACATAGGGATTATAGTATGGGGTACAGAGGGAGGTACACAAGGTAATAATGTAATAATGGGATGGGCCATAGTTAATAAATAAATTGGTTAACCTGCATCATGTAAGGGACCACGAGTAGTTAGCAATAATGTGATAAGTCCATGGTATTACCTAGATGGTATTCAGGGAACCATGTTAATGACCCATGGTATTGTATGTATGAGGCCTATATAAAGGCTAGGGACTCCCCATTGAGAGAGGTCAAGGAATATTCTATGGACAATTATATGGCTTGTGAAGTGTTCTCATTCCTTAAGGAGTGATTGTATGGTGTTACCCTACCTAAAGGGTCTTGATATTAATAAATATTTGAAGTTTATATATTTCTATCTTGTTATTTTTGAGTTTATTTCTGAGTTAGATCTATAACAAGTGGGATCGGAGCACTTTCTTGGGCAAGAAGAGAGATATGTTTTTTTTTTTTTTGCACGATATTTTTGGGGCGGTGATTTTGATTATCAGATATTTAATTTCATGTGAAAAAATTGAAGAAAAAAATTGAAAATCTTGATTTTGTGTGAAAAAATACCCAATTTCAAAAAAAAAATCAGCCGAAGCGGAGTCCAGATGAGGTAGACATTACTGATTTAAAAATCAGCTATGTTGCAGAAATTTTGTGATGAAAATTCATGGACAACAGATCTTCAGTTAATTTTTTTGTCATTTTTGTGGAGAATTTTGATAAAAAAAATTGAAAATCTGAGATCCTTTTGAAAAATTACCCAATTTAAAAGAAACAATGGTTCGAATAGAATTCCAGATGAGGAAGATATCACTTATTTAAAATCAGTTTTATTTATTTTTATTTTTTTTTTCAGAAATTTTTGTGACGACCGAAGAGTTGCAACAAATTATAGTGCCTAGATCAATATTTCTACCACATGGGAAGATGTAGAATGGTTGTTCCATTTCCGAAAATAGGTCATAATAAAGACTTTGAGCAATATTGACCGAACTGTGGCCACTCTAAATTTTCACCAAGTAAGTGATTTTTTTTCAAAGCCCTCTTCATGGCTTCTAGCAAGATGTTTTTTCAGGAAATGATGATGGCCCTACTATTGAAGAATTAATAAGAAATTAAAAGGAACTATATGGGAAAATATGGAAAAATTTAGTATGGCTTGGTTTGGAGGATGAGGCTACCAAATGGATTAGATCACTTGCCACCGAGAAGTTGTACAAACTTTCAGATGAAGAGTTTGAAAAAGTCTTTTTAAACAAATGGTCTCATGCTAGAAAACATGAGAATGAGACATGTAAGGGGTTATTTTCTACTTGTATCTCCTCATTACATGTTCATGGATGTATTCATAAGGAGAAGATCATGGTGTCTATTAATACTAGTTGTAAGTATAATTTTATTAATGTTCATTTGGCTAAAAGATTGCAAGTACTAGCCAAACAAATGGAGCACACACAAGTTAATAATGAGGAGGTGCAAGTTTATAAAGATTTGAAGATTTCTGTGGACAAGTATGTATTGCATTCTGATTTTTATGCTTCAGATATGGCTAATGTGGATGTTGTTTTGGGATACTCTTGGATGGAATCTGTTGGTAGTATCAATATTAATGTGTAGAAGAAATTCTTGAAGCTCTCGTATAAAAAGAAGAAAATTATATTACAGGATATTTCCATCAATAATCAAGTAGAGTCCAAGGAGGATGAAGCAGAGGCTATGGAGGCAGAGGCAAAAATCTCTAATGACACTTACACATTAGAGGATTATCCTTTGATGGTTGACAACCAAACAAAAACATCAAATTAGGTATCAGAAAAAGCACAAGACACCACTTCAGCACCAATAGTAGAGGAATTCAAGAAATATATTCCATTAGTTAAAGATTCAACACATCACCACCCACATCACCCAATGAGACAACAACCTACAATATGAAAATGAATCAGAAACAAGGAAAACAACCCCCGCATGACAGATTGAGAGGGGTGACGATCCACCCAAAACACACCAACACAGAAGAGCTTCCAGGTCAACTTCCATCTCAAGCGAGTGAAGCACTAGCTATATCAAGGGTTCACCTTTCTCTTGGATGACTAGATGCACATGCATGCTACCAGTGGACTACTCTTTTGAGTAGATCTTATTATTTGTGTTCTTCTTATGTTTCAGGGATGAAACATGTTTAAGCGAGGTGGAATGTAGTATACCTAGTGGGGATGGTATGGGGTATAGATGGAGGTATGCAAGGGAATAATGTAATAATGGGATGGACCATAGTTAATAAATAAAGTGGTTAACCCACATCATCTAAGGGACCAAAAGTAGTTAGAAATGATGTGATAAGCGCATGGTATTAGATAGATGGTATTAAGGGAACCATGGTAATGACCCATGGTATTGCATGTATGAGGCCTATATAGAGGCTAGAGACTCCCCAGTGAGAGAGGTAAAGGAATATTGTATGGACAAGCGTATGGCTTGTGGAGTGTTCTCCTTCCTTAAGGAATGATTGTATGGTGTTACCCTACCTCAAGGGTTTTGATATTAATAAAGATTTGAAGTTTATCTATTTTTATCTTATTATTTATGGGTATTCCTATACCCATAAATAACAGGATACAATCTCTATTCCTTAGTTTTTTTTTCTATTGTTTAAATAATTTTTGTACTATTTCAATGTATAATTTGTTTGGATTTGTGAAAGGTCATCCTATTTTTGTAGCTTTGATGTATTTCTACTATGTTATAGTGCAGATTGTATTGATCGGTACTTTGATTTGTCAATAACAGTTCATAATAAATGTGTGATGTACTTGTTTGGAATGATACAATGCTATATGCTTGATTAGAATTTGTATTTGATGAGTATTAATTGACAACATTTTTACTGATGGATGACCATATTTGTATGTTTACATTGAATATGATTGATGTGGAGTGCAAGTAAAATGGTGAACCTTCAATTCTTACTTTTTCATATGGTATTGTGATATTAACAAGATATCCTTGTTAGCCTAAAACCATTGGTGGGCGCCATATAATGTCATTTGTTAAGTGTTTTATTAGAGAATACAATGCATCTTGGTTGTGTCCCATGATTTTATTCCAAAAGTATTGGACAATATAGAGTTGTAAAGTTCGTTTATCAAAATCAGGTGCTATTAAGTGACAAATTGTAGTAAACTTGCTATCAAGACATTTGGATACATTTTTTTTTATTTTATCCAATCCATTAATTTTCATTTTATGAACATGTTGGTAATGATTTTCAAGTTCTTTGTAAAGAGGTGACAAGTAATAATTAAAGACCAAGTTGCATCCACCTAATTTTTTGTACAATAAAGTTCAAAATGTCCATTAAGAGGATTTGTGTCATGAAACAATATGTATAATGTACCTGTAAATGATTATTCAAAAGAAAATACCTTGTTTCCATTGTTAATGAACAAACTCCAATTGTTATGTTCAACCACTTGGCTAGCTATTTAATAAGTTCATAAAAACTTAATAGTTACAATATAACAATATTTTTAATAATGAATATTTACCATGGATATTGTTAACTTATAAAGAGGATTTTTTAAAATACCATGGCCCAAAATTATAAATTTAAACATTTTCACTAGTTCATATGTTTTGGAGGTTTAGATATGAAAAGAAAACATCTCTAATGAGTTGGAAATGGTTTTACAATACCTAGAAGAGAAAGATAGAGAGAGGGAGGGAGAGAGGGAGAGGAGGGAAGAAAATCATAATACAATGGGCTAATACCATGGTTTATCAATATCTTGGGTCAACTATGATTTTGATTATTATGTTATATGTTAGGGACCTAGCATTATATATGGAGGATTTTAATTATTTTATTACAATACAATGGGCCAATACCATCGCTTATCAATACCACATGCCCAAAAACCATAACTTATTTCAAAATCAAAATATTTTTACAAATATTTTTTTTTTTTCATTTAAATTTATATAATATTTTTTAATCAATCTAAAAGAAAAAAAGTTATAATTAATTTTGAGGTATATATAAACCCTCCATTCATCACTAGTATGAAAATATTCCCATAGATATTAAATCAAAGATAGGCCCATTTTAACGAGGGATCCTCACTAGTATGAAAAATATCCCCATATATATTAAATCAAGGATAGGCCCATTTTAACGAGCGATCCAAGAAAATAGAGAAAACAAAGTGACTAACAATGATAGAGGAAAGACAGGGCATGATTATTTTAAAATTTTTATTATTGTATTTTCTTTGACATGTTTGGTCCAAAATATACGCTTAATATTTGACAACCAATTGTATACTTTTTAATTTAGATACTTTCTTAAATACAATACAATGTGATCATATTTAAGAGAGAGAGTGAGATGGAGGGGGAATATAGTAGGGGAGAGAGACTTAGAAATGGGAGAGAGAGGGGAGAGATTAAGGAAGAGAGAGAGGAGGGGGAGCGAGGAGGAGAGAGGGAGGGAGTGAGAGATGGATTTTCATGGGGAAAGAGAGGGAAGAATAAAAACATTGAGAGATAGAGGTGGAGAGAGAGAGAGGGAGAGATAATGGAGATGTTAAGATGGAACGAGGGAGAGAGGAGACAAGGAAAGAGAGAGAAAATGAGAGTATAGAGATAGGGAAAGAAGGGGGAGAGAGAGAGGGAGACATAGATATGGAGGGGGGAGAGAGGGGGAGACCGAAAAGTGGAGATAGAGGGAGATAGTGACAGAGTTGGAGGATGGAGAGAGAGAGAGTGTATGATGGGGAGGAGAAACACACGGAGGTGGGATAGAAAGGGAGAGAGAGGAAAGAAGAGATAGGACTTGAGAGAGAGGGGAGAGATGGATATAGAAGGGGGAAAAATAGGGTGGGAAGAAAACAAACATTGAGAGATAGAGGTGGAGAGAAAGGAGTGATAAGGGAGATATGGAGATGGAATGAGGGAGAGAGGAGTGTTACACAATAATTTGTCACCATTTGTCACCGTCCCTGTTACCCCTCTCCCGCATCTTGGAGGACACATTCCGGGACTTGTGAGAAG
>APFE031699306.1:38417-76286 GCA_000404065.3 Pinus taeda | reverse complement strand
AACAAAATCATCAAGAAAAGGTCTGAGTACATCATTCATTAATCTCATGAAAGTAGCAGGGGCATTGGTCAAGCCAAAAGGCATAACCATCCATTCATACAATCCCTACTTATTTTTGAAAGCAATGTTCCATGCATCTTGCTCTGCAACTCTGGCCTGATGGTATCCACTGTGCAAATCCAGCTTGGTGAAATAAACAACTTCCTTCAATTGATCTAAAAGACATCTATGCAAGGAAGTGGATAACGATTTTTGATTGTTATCTTATTCAGTGCTCGGTAATAAATGCACATTCTCCACGAGCCATCTTTCTTTCTCACCAAAACGATTGGTGACCCACATGGTGATGTGCTAGGCCTGATGAACCCTTTTTCGAGCAACTCTTGCACCTACTTCTTGGTTTCAGCATTCTCTGAAGTGTACAACCTTTTATACCTGTGGCTGCAATGATTGTTTCATCTCCTGAATTTGACCCCAAATCTTTCTGAATAGCTGCAACTGTCTTCTTTTTCTTGCCCTCAGACTTCTTAGACCTCAGCTCTGGATGCAAAATCCAATAGTGCTAATCATCATGCCCCTCTTTGTTACTGTGAGTGCATGAAGCTTTTCCTCTTTATGTAGTGTTAGCCTTCCTTGCTTTCCATTTCTGCTTTCTTTTCTCCTTGTTTTTTCTTACATTGGGTTGGGATGGTCCCCCAACTTCTGGATTTCCATTCTTTCCTCTGGCTTCTAGATGAGTAGCTTGTACAGATACCTCATCTATACTAGTGGGATTAAACATGATGATGGTATGCCTCATGTAGCTGTGTAGACCACCAATCTAATTCAAAAGAGTTTCTGGTGAGTCTAATGAGATGCTCAACATCAATGCTCTCTTTTTGAATTCTTGAGTATGCCCTTGCACACTTTTCCCTTTCAACTGTCGAAGAGTTTTCCAAATCATCATGGCTTGTTGCATGTAGGCCAATGGATAGAACTGTTATCTGATGGCAGAGACAAAGTCACTCCAGACAGAGATGGTCTTACCATGCTTCTTCACATCAGCTTGGGTTTTTCCTTCCCACCAAACCAAGGTAGTGCCTCCTAGGCGTAGGCTTGCCAGCTGAATCTTTCTCCTGTCTGAGTCTATGTTTTGTACCCTACAATACACATCAATTTGTCTAATCCAATTGTCCAACTTTTCAGCATTTAGCTCTCTATCATATATAGGCAAATCAAATTTGACATCCAAGTTAATCAAGGATGCCTTCTTGTTATGCACAAGGCTACTAGGAGGTGTAGGAAAGCTTTCTTCTTTTCCCTTTCCTTTAGAGTGGTCATGAGAATGAGATTCATCTTCTTCTTTATCTTGTTTAGAGCCTGATGAATCTTCATCCTTATGCTTTCTAAAGTGCCTATACATTTCTTCTACCATAGACTTCATAGCTAGGAAACTTTCTACGAACTGGGGGTCTGGCCCTGTAGAACCTTCTTCTGACATTGTCTTTCGAGAATAGACTCTCCCAATTTCAGGATTAATTTCCACCAACTCTCCTCCTCCTAATTTGAGCTTTGATCTAGTGATCATTCATAGCTAAATCAACACAAGCTTGTCTAACCTTACAGCCTAGAGCTCTGATACCACTTGATCTTATTCTCACCCTATGAGTGCCCTCAGTTAAAGATTTAATAAACAAAAGGTATTACAGACTCATGTGTTGGTTTGTTCTGTGTTATTGAAATAACGGATCGATTAGATTGCCAATACACAAACATTTTTGAATGGAAAGACAACAGAGAAATACAATAAGAAATAATAGACACAAACAATTTTTAATAAGGAGCTCACCCTAGTCTCCAGGGCTACGTCTCCGGTTCAACTTCAGTGGTGGCCTTGTTTTATTGTGCCTTTAAGTAGAGAATTACAAAAGCAGGGACTCAATATGAGTTCTCCTGAAGCAGATTTTGCTCGATAGGGTGGTTCCTGGGTTCCCCAAGCCACTTGGAGTACACAGATTCTTATTCTTCCTACCTGCTCTGTGACTCTCGGTCTATAGTGGAAAGAGCCAACTGTGATGCTCAATCCAGATAGATTCCTCTATGGGAAGGCTTGACTCTTCAAGCTCTTTGGTGCTCGATGCTGCCTGTGGTCAGCTCGGCCCTCTGTCTCCTCTGCTTGGCTTTATTTCTCTTTATGCTCAGTCCTCCTCTCAAGGCTCACTATTCACTATCTCTCTTGGTCACTTGGACTCTTCGATCTGAATCTCCCTTTTGATCTCTCATTCACTGTATTTCCTCATGGCTTTAGCCATTCGACCTCTGTGTCTGTTCGTTTCCTCTCCTTCCTGCGTCGATTCGCCTGTTGCCTGTGTGCTTGGAATTCCTTGTTCGGTGTCAGCATAATGCTCAGGAAGTAGCCACATGTCTCCATCGGAACTATGCCAGCCCACTTGTCAATTCATTTCTTTCTCCACCTTGGCAGTCAGCGAATTCAAAATCCTCTTAAATCGCGGCTTGATCCCTTGTCAATTCCACTTTGTCTATTGGGCGCAATCTTAGTCGTCCGATCTGGGCTCCTCCAGATCCAATGTCATTCGCACGTCGAGTGCGGTTGACTTGCTCAACCAATAATGCGTGATCGCGGTGGTTTTTCTCTCTCCTTCGCTGCCATGCGTTAATCGTTGATTGTGATCGCTCTGCTTTCTCCAAAACCGCTTACCGTTCAAGGGCGTCCCGATCAAACCACCGGTTTCCAGGCCATGGGTCCCACCGTTGTACGTTGGCGCTTTTACCTTTTTCCACCCGCGGTCCCCTGGCTCCCAACATGACCAAGCGCTTAAGCTCTACCATTTCGGCCCTGTTTGCCTAGCAATGCGCGTTAGCGCTAACGCGCATTCAAAACTAGCTCCTTTTCTCGATTCGGGGCTCCCAGGGGCTATTTTGACCTTCTGCATAGTCTCCATGGGCCTCGGTCAGCGCTCTTTGACCTAGGTCCTCCTCGTTCCATGCTGGCTGCCATGGCCACTGGTTCAGGGTGTTTTCGATTGTGGTTTGGATTCTTCAAGGATTTATTTGACCTGTTTTAGTCATGGTTCTATGACAGTCGTTTATGAATCCGATTCGGATCAGCCATTTACTACTGAAAAGGTAAATTTTATTGATTCAAGTTACTTCTAAAAAGAAATGAGAAGAAAACATTTTTTTGTGCTTTTGAGTGTTTTTATGTGAAATTATGATGCTTTTGATTTATCTGGTTGTGATTTTGCGGAGGTTTGGTGGCAAAGGAAGATGGAGTTGGATTTTTCAGAGGTGGAGGAAGGTGTGGAGAGGTCCTAAGAAGCCCCTAGTACCCTTCTGAAGACTTCCATTGCAATCGGATTTCGGAAAACCACTTACAGGAAATTCTAGAGGAGGCTAGAGGGGATCTACAAGAGGATCTACAAGAGGAGCCCGAGAGCTATTTTTGGAGTTTTGAAGGTGTAAAAATGATGGAAAAGGGTAATTGAAGGCTATATGAAGGTGTTGAGTGCCTATAACTTTTCAAGGAAGATCATGAATGAACATGATGGTTGGATTTGTTCAAATGGCGAGAGGAAAGCTTATGGAGAAAAACGCAGAAATTAAGGCAGATTGGTGAAATATTGCGAATGACTTGTTAAGTCTATGAGAAGTGAGCTGGTGTTGGATGTTTTATTGATGTATGGTGATCTGAGGTGTCCTGCAAGAGATCTGCACATCTACTTACAAAAGCTGATCAATGAAAGAACTAACTATACTATGAAAATAGAAATTCCTCTTGCTTGAACTAATTTCTGACCTATAAATAGAAAATGATGAACAATAATCTTTGAACAAAAAAGCATATAAAGAGATCTTTTGGAAAAGAACAAGAAATGATCTATGCAACTGAATCTGAATCAACATATCAATCTTTCCAAATCAAGTCATCACACTAGCAGTTGCATGGAAGAGCAAAATTGTGTTTTGGTGGTAGCAGTAGTGCCTTGACCTCAAATCATAGTCCTAGAAAGGGAGAAAGGAGATTAGGGCCTATTGTTGGCCTTTTTGAATCTTATTATATCACTGCAGTAACCTACTTGAGCAAATGAAACACAAAAAAACTATGCAAACCATCAAAAGCAACCTAATCTAACAAGGTAAAATGAATCTATGCAATAGAAATTAACTCATGAACTAAAGCAAAAACATATAAGTACAAACTAGGAGGTGTTGGGTAGCTTGGGTTGGGCCCTAACCCAAGATCGTCAGCCCTCTGAAAGAGATCAGTGTTGGCTCAAAAATTGTTTCATCTTCATTATCAAAAATAATAATCAAATTACATGAACTGTTCTTAAAAAAAAGGAACTAGAAAATAAGTTGAACAAGTGTTGCACAAATTCTACTAATGATTGGCTAAACTACTAAGGCTCTAAGCCCCCTTATTTATACAAATGGAGTCCTCCAACAGTCCTCCTAAAATCAAGGAACTCAGCTTCCAAAACTGGAGATAAACAACAATCCTTCTTTACTTGCTCGATTGTCCCTTGGATGCATCAATGTGGGCCTTTGTGCTCCGAGTTGTTGATGGAGGATTCGAGGAAAGGGGTCATAAATGAAGGAGACACCCCCCTACAAATCCTCTTCCCTGTTTTCCTCGAGTTTTGGCTGCTATTTGCTCATAAATCCTTTGACTTTGTCCAAAATTGACCAAAAAATCTGCATAAAGCACACATTAGACTACATTGCCAAATGACTAACCCAATTGACTCTATTAGCATAAATATATTCAAAAACATGCAATAAAGTAATGAGAATGGTGGATTAGGTCGAATTAAGAGGCAAAATTAGCCCATATAATTACCCATTTCTGGGGCTCATCAATTAGTGCAGGCACAACACTTAGTCCAGGTATAGGCCAAAACTTAGTAAATCACCATCAGTAATGGAAGAAAATTTGATCTTTACCAAATCTTCAAAATTATCTTTGACAAGTGTAAGTGACAACCACATGGTGACTTCACATAAGAACATCATGCATGATTTCTTCTTGGTGTGGGATTAATATGCAACACACGAACTTGACAATGTAAATTAACAACATTTTAATGAACATTAACCCTAAAAAATTCATATAATTAAGGTATTATTATATAAAATACAACCCAAGCATAAATCTTCACTATTACATTAAAAGAATGTAGAAGTGTAAGGTAGAAGTTCATAAACTAGTAAAACAAGGGAATAAGAAGGGTATCATATGGGTAAACAGGTGCATTCAGTACAATAATATCGGGGCATGACATCCCCCCGTGGAAATCATCTTTCATGTCTTCATGCAAGTGAATCAACTACTATACTGATGCTCCCTTGCAAAAAACCAAAATTGAAACATTTATGGATGATCTTGCACTTGCAATAATGTTCTGACAACTTTGTATAGACAACAGTTCATCTACTTAGGTATGCCTATTTTGAGAAGGGAAATACACATTGGTTCACTTTTGCATTGGATTCTTTGTTTATTAAGCTTTATCCAAAAGAAAATCGAATGCTAGGGTTTCCATAGGAATGCTAACAATGTTTTTACTACAAGGATAGTGTTATCATGAGATATCCAACCATAAAAATTTCCACAAAGCATATCAAGGGAACTCAAAAATAGGCCTTCACTTTAAATAGCCTCATTATTATAAATAGAAGTGACATTGTTCAAAATCCAAGGAATTAAAATGGATGGAAATAGGGAAAAAGAAATATGACAAAATGATGGGCCTCCCCAGTAATCGCACCAAAATGTTGGGCTTCATAAAGAACCTAACATTTAGTCGTCAATATGGGATTTCGTCAACTTGAAGGCACACCAATGTAAATTCCAGAGAGAGCCCCTAGTGACCTGCAAATCAAATTCCTACAATAAATCGCTCACCAACCTATTTGTAAATTCTTACAAAGAATGATCAATTTGATTCCTCCACTCAAAAGCATTGATTAGAAGCAAAACCCTAACTATTGCAAACACCATTTCTACAATATTTTGGCATTGAAAGCAAATCTGGCCTTTTGACAATTTAAAGAGAAAAATCTTCTATGAAATCAATCTAAAAACCAACTTCAATTCTATCATGAAAATCAATCAAATTTCTCACTCTAAAGGAAAATGGAAACCTTTCACCAATATTCAGATCAGTCCCCAAAATTCATTAACCAAATTATCTAACAAAACATTGGTGTATTATAAGCCCATCAATTGAAAAGAAATCATTGTGTGCAGACATAAAATCTCATAACCACACTACTTTCATACTCATTCATCCACACAACTCATAATTAAACATTCTCAAAGCCACTATTAATAATCTCCAAATCTTCACTAATGTTATGGATGGTAATAATAATAATGAATGCAGATAAATGATTCTAAAATCAAGCATTGAGACATTATTCTGCAAGCAAACAAATCTTTGCTCCCTATTTTACACAGCTTCTCGCACTTGGTGTACTATTTATACTCAATGTGATACCTGCATTGCACAATTCACAAAACCAATAGCCTACCTAGATTCAATACATAGGGGTCAAAGGTATTTGTAGAAGGTGTGAATACCCTAGATCAAGCATTCCCGTTATGATATAAAGAAACCCTAGGTAGGCTCCAGCACAATGTTCCTCAAGCATGATTATCAAGGTGTATAAAAAATTTAGCGATCTTGAATATTTACCTAAGTGATCCAGACTCAACGCAATTTAAAGACTGAGTCAACGGAGGCCGAGAAATATATCTTTGATCAAACCTCAATCATATTCCAAATCTGGTGTGTGTAACAAGACAACAACAGAGGTTAATGATACATCATTCTGAATACAAACCAAAGGTAATAACAAGGGAAGATCCAATATCCATTTAAAGGAAAATGACAAATAACCTTCTAATCTATCAATTAGTATTATGTAGAACCTGATTTAAAAGCCACAAATAAAACCATGCCCACACTATGAAATCCTCATTCAGTTGATTACATAAAAAACATAACTCCATGCATTAACACCCAATTAAAAAGAGGAAGATTAGATCCAAACTTTCAACTATTTGCATTAAATTTTATACATGAGAACATTGTATACATGTTTATAAGAAGAAAACAAAGCAGTACATAAAGAGATCCTTTAACGAATGCAACTATAATGTTGTCACTCACATAGTAAATGATATAAAACACACTCATACTTAATCTATAGATAATTGACACCAGAGGGGAATTTCGAGCTAGACTGATGGGCCCAATCAGACCAACTTGATCCGTTATTCGAAGAATAAGATTAGGAGTGAGAAATAACCATTCACAAACATAGATCCCAAAAATCAAAATCGGGTATCAAAACCTTTGTATTGATCAAATTTGGTCCTTATTTCATCAAGGAGAGGAAGATTATAGCACCTAGAAAAGGGGTTGACCCTCCCAATATAAACCAACAATAACACTATAATAAAACCACCTCTCTTTGCACAAGGCCATCATTCAATTTATATTTGATTTACAATACACAGATGCCTTTGTCAAACTAATTTCTGCTACAAACAACGAATCGAATCCTATCTATTTGTTTGTCAATAAAGTTACTATTCCAAACAAAGTAGTTCGATCAGATAATGTCCCAACCATTTTCAAATTGAAGGAATACAGATCCGATGCAAAATTTGGCATTTTCTTTCAAATCTGGCACTACTTTTGAAATTTGGAAAAATTGGTATTTTTAACAAATTTCCTCCAAAGAACTTGGCGTATCTTCTTAACCATTGTGAATTTTTTAACATGGTTTGCGTTTTAGCCAATTTTCTATATTGGGAAAACAAAAATTTAGCTATAATTTTGATATTCACCTCCATCTACTCGCAAATCAAGGTAAACATTTGCAATTTGAAAACTATGCAAATTTTAAGCATATTTGTTCATTTTGCTTATAGAAACCCACTCATGTGACCTAGGTGAATTTTAAATCATGTGGAAGCATTAAAACATTATTTTAGACAAAACCCATATTTATTTTTTCCCGAGAGTGCATCGAACGTTTGGTTTTTCATCAAGCCCGCAAATTAGTGCAGGCACAGGCCATAACTTAGTCTAGGCACAGGCCATAACTTAGTAAATCACTGTCAGCAAGGGAAGTACATTTGACCTTGACCAAATCTTCTAAATTATCTTTTACAAGCATAAGTGACAGCGACATGGTGACTTCACATAAGAACATCATGTGTGATTTCTTCTTGGTGCAGGATTACTATGCAGTGTAGGAACTGGACAATCTACATTAACAACATTTTAATGAACATTAGCCCTAAAAAATGCATATACCGAAGGTATTCTTACATAAAATACAACTCAAGCATAAATATTCACTATTGCATTGAAAGAATGTAGAATTGTAAGGTACAAGTTCATAAACTGGAAAATAAGGGAATACGTAGGGTATCATATGGGTAAAAAGGTGCATTAAATACAATAATGTTGGGGCTTGACACACAAGATTTTCTTGGCTTTAACCTCACACATATAGGCTTATCCATGCAACTGAAAAGTTTCAACCTCATGCATGACTCTCCCTCAATGCGACTGGGACCTAGGGTTTTATTTAACAGTTGACCATAGGCTTTTGAATCATGGTTTTGATTAGTATTATTGTTGGGTTCATCTCTGGGATATGATTTGGTTAGTTTTTTTGGATATTATTATGAATGAAGAAATATATTATTGTACTCTCTCTTTGTTGAACATTTTATGACAATATAAATAAAAGAATGTTTTGAAAGGGTTTTCCCCCTTGTGGGGTTTTTCCTTGGTATTTGACCATTCTTGGTGTCTCTATGTGTGAATTCTTTCCTCCTATTGTTCCTTTGTTTTCCACTACATTGATGATGATATTTTTCATTCTATCTAATTGCATATGCTGCTAATGATATTATAATGTTGTGGGGTGAATTCAACATGTAAATAATGAAATGCAATTATCAAAGCAAAGAACTATATAGCCCTAAGAAACAACTAATTCATTTACTATGAAGGATTTATGTTTTGCAAAGAAAATCCTTAGTATAAGAATAATGAGAGATAAGAAAAATCATAAATTAAAATTGTCTCAAAGTGACTATATAGAAAAAATGTTGGAAATATTTAAAATGAAAGATGCAAAACCAGTTAGGACACTTTTGGCTAGCCATTTCAGATTTACTAAGGAGATGTGTCCCAAGACACACCAAGAGGTAGAATACATGTCCAAGGTTTCATATTCATCAACAATTAGCATCTTGATGTATGCGATGGTGTGCACACGGACATATATTACACATGCAACGAGAGTTGTGAGAAGGTATATGAACAATCTATGTAAAAAGTATTGCAAAAAAGTAAAGTGGATTATTAGGTATTTGAGAGGAACTACTATTATGGAACTATGCCTTGAGGTTGAAACACTATTCTACAAGGATATGTTGACTTAGATATAGTAGGTGATATAGATAATAGGAGGAGCACCATACGATATGTTTTTACCTGAGATTGAACAATAGTAAGTTGGATTTCGAAATTGCAAAGGGTTGTTTCACTTTCAACAATAGAAGCAATGTTACTGCTATAGAGGTTAGTAAAGAGAAGTTTTGGTTACAAAGGTTCATGGAGGAATTAGGAAAGAAGGAAAATAATAGGTTGTATAATGATAACAATAGTGTCATTCATCTTACAAAGAAATCAACCTTTCATTCTAAGATAAGAATATACAACTTAGGTATAATTTCATATGATTAATTTTGGAAGATGGAAAGTTGAAGTTGGAAAAGATACATACTAGCCAAATTTGCAAACATGTTAATGGAGGTAGTAACGAAGGAGAAGTTTATTTTCTACCCAATTTCGGTTGGTCTTCAAGCATGATGATGAAAATTAGAAACTATCCAGGTCCAAAGTTGAAGCATAGTCTAATAGGTGCAATAGCAGTGAAGTTCATGTAGTGAGTCTCCAAGTGAAAGATTGTTGGTTGTGGAGCTATATTGTCTTCCTGATTTATATGTCATGTTATTATTCATGTTTGGACCCTAGTTCCTAAGGGGGGATGTGAGGGGGCTTACCCATTTACTATTATTTCCAAGGGATCTAGGGGGCTAGCGAAATTTCTTTGGAGCTCCCATGGCAGGGGTTTTGGGGTAGCACTCTTGAAGAATGTGTTTTGGGAATAAATTACTTGTAAAATATTTCATAGTGAATATTGATAATTCATAATTAGGTCACATATTTGAAAGTAGATGTTATGTTAGGGTTATTTTCCCTAGATAGATAACCTATTTTTATGAGGGAATTATATTTCAACTATGTATTATTGAATGAGCATTGTAAATGATAGGGGGGACACTGTGAGGGAGAGAAAATGAGGTTGTAGTAGATGTGTTATAGGTTGTATAACTTTATTTTGTTGGATGGAATAAAAGGAAGGACTAGTTATTCCTTCATGGATGTATACCAATAAGAGTGAACCAAATATATTGGTATCTCCTTTGTATTGTTTCATTCTATGTTTTATTTATGCATTTCTTTTTATTGTTGATTAAGGAATTACTCGGGGGTTAATAAAAAATTAGTGAGGTTCTTAAAATTTAAGCTCAATTATTAATTTCCTTTCACTGTTGACAATCACTTGTGTGAGAATTCTTAATACAATACATGTACAACAATGTAGACCATTCCCATGAACATACAATCCATCAATTGAGCAACATCCACATGTTGACACGGGTATTTTTACATAAAAACCCAAAGGGAGAAAACCGCCAACCTGTTTTGTAATATGATTAATTTAAGCTCCTACTTAATTACATCAAGTTTTTTTTTAGCACCCGCTCATAAGAGGACCCAACCCACTTTAATATAGCAAGCCACTACTTGCTAAGAGGAACCAACATCTTATGAATGTAGGCCACCACTTTCTCTAGCAAATTGTTTTACTTTTCATACAATTTCTAAACTAATAAAACTAAGGCATATACAAATGCAAAGAAATATGAAATATGGTGAGTTGCTCCACACAACACCTTTGATTCTTCTTTGCATTCTTTCTTTGCATTGCTCAAACAATTTTGGTCTCAACCCTCAATTTCACTATTTGATTATCAAATATCAACCACCATCACCTTTCTTCTCACACCTGATCACTTGCAACACCTCACACTCTTCACTCTACACCCAATAATACTTCACGCCAATCAATTTTTTCCTCATTTTTTTTTACCCACATACATAGTTCTCAACACTCCTTGTCATCTCATCAACCACTGCATTAATGCCTACTGTGCCACACTAATCTTCAATTAAAAACCTACATGTGGGACAGATTCACTCAACCTCTAGCACATGTATGGAATCCACTCTACTAACACATCTAATTACTTAGCCTCTCCAACTGAATTAATTTTGTGATTGACCTTCTTAGTGTTCTTCCATATTGAGAATTAATTCTCAGTCAAACTGCAGACTCAAAGAGCTCTTCCATTAATTTCTGCCTATATTAGTAGCATGGTTCTTTAATGCTTAGGATGTACTTTGACATGGCAATGTGAGATTTTAATTGACCTTCAAAACTCAACAATGCTATCCATTTAATTCTTCATGACTTGTAAGGAAAACCAAGGATGGTGAATTCTACTTGAACCAAGCCTATTAAAGCAATTTTGCATGTCATGGTCCTAGCTGCCTTGATCCAGATCTCTTAGGCATTTGATATTGACTCCATTAGAAGCTCCAGTTGTTGAATTTTTCTATGCTCCATTATCCATAAGTGTTTTGAAATGCCACATTTGGCACACTTTCCAAAAGTGGAGGAGTTCTACCAAAGTTGCCGACTCATCCATGTTGCATAACCAACTTATGGCGAATGACCATTTTCCGCATAACTGCCAAAATATGGAGGGACTGTCAAATATATTGATATGTTCAAGCTCCATAGTGTTCAACCCTTTCTAATATGTACATAAAACTTTGTATATAGACCAAAGGCCCTTAAAACATTTTCCCGCAATGCTTTTTCATTGTAATTAGCCAAAAGGCCCTCAATTTCACATGTATGTGTCAATGTGTCCTAATGCTCTGTCATCCTGCTCCTCACTTTCTACACCCCTTTAAAAACCTTTCAAAATAATATTCCGATTATGATGTGTTCCTTGGGTTCGTTAGACGCCCACATCAAACAATCCATGATCAGACGAGATGAATTATACTACATGTGAGCCTGATGCCTAGTCAACCCACCACTTCTCTCTGTGCATCACTCAAACTTTTTGGGGCCATACCTATGAGATTCCATCAAGATGTCATCATTATTACCACATGGTGCATCTGGAATGGTGACATGTATCACCTGTATTTGGCCCATTAGGCTAGCCTAAAATTTTGAATCTGTATACCATGTGTCCTTTGTACTAATGTCATGCTAGCATCATCACCAACCAATGCAATATTGCCACATGCCTGTCATGAGGAGAGAGAGAAGGGCCGCGAGCCTTGTGTTTTGTGGTAAATTACTTTGTTAATTTTTACAAGGGACTCAACCATTTTTTAACTCTGAATCACCATCCATTGTTGCATTGTTTCCATGTTTCACAATGCTTACCATCTCTACCCTTCACCTTTGCATCCCTTTAAAACTTCTGGGGTACTCCCACTGGGATTAGTTATTAAGTGGGCCTCCCTATTTTGAAGCCTCTACCAATGAAAAAATATTGCTTCTTGCTCTGCTGCTTTATTGATTATCCACACAAGCTCGAGTCTTACCAGCCTGGGCGTCCTCCTTTGCGCCTTGTTTGAACCTTTCAATTTACATTAGTCGGGCTTGCATGTAAAGAGAGGTTCGCTATTGATCAATCAAAAAGATCCCTGCCACTACTCCATCTTCGCACATCCATCTGAATCTCCTTTAGAGGCTCCAATTATATATACCACCAGATTTGGAAAACATAGCCAAACTAAATTGCCACTAAGGAGTCCTCTAACCACTTTAACTCTACACTTTTGATTTTGGGCAACCTAATATTTGAATGGAAATAAGTTGTGATCCAAGAGGTCATTTGAAGACTTTAATATACCATTGGAAATATCTTTTCAAGAACAATCCAACTATGTCATCTCCAAGAGCATCTGAGCTAAAATCCTATGGTAGAAATTACTACAAAGCCTGGGAATCCCTAACCATCATAGATATACTATTTTAGATTAGCAAACTTGCAACTATGATGATTCTCTACTTGAAGACTATAAAAACGATAGGACTCCCCTAGATCTTGACATCAATGCTAGCTTGGTTGACATAAATTCCAACACACAAGATGCCACTAGCCATTTAGGGAAATTCCAACTGCCCAACAGTTATTTTATTTATCTGTGATTTTATTCCTAATGCATCCTTCAATATATCATAATGGAATAAAATCTCCAAAATCCACATCATGTGATGCTCATGATGCCCTACAAAGATATCACATATCTATAAAATACCAAGACAAGTGGATCCATTATTTCAAAATCATTATGATGAAAAATGGCACAAGTAAACTCCTCATTCTTAAAATACCAAGCTTGTGATATAAATGAAAATCCATACCGAGCTATCTACAAACTATGAACATGAGAATCCGTTTCATGTAGCTTCAAATATTTGACAACTAAAGGAACAAATTGAACATGAATAATTTATCATCTCAAAATAATCATTGAGATAAAATCCTCTTCCCTAAGAGAATCCAACAACCTTATATTGATACTCTATGATACTTCCTTTAGCTGCAAACTTGGTATTAATCATTGAAACAAAAACAAGTTTTAAACATAACTACATGAAATACCATCATGCATGTACCTACTCAAAGCTAGAAGGCTCTTTCAACCTACCACTAGAGTGTACGAGTGCCATCTGATAAATAAGTAATTATAAATTCCACCCTCTTTTACCCTTTTAGCCAAAGTCCTTATGCTAGCTATACTAAAATCACTAATGGTGCATTGTTTTCCCTGAAATGAAACTCTCCACTACACATTTTCCATATAAAAAATGAAAGAATATTCTTCCTCGAGTTAGGAAAAGATAAACCATAATTTTCCTCAAGAACATAATTTAAAGTTATTTTCAAGGAAATGAAATTTACTCCTCCCATGGGATAAGTGGCATCATCCCCAAGATCCACACTCATTTATCCCTCTTTGTCTTGAATTTTTCTGAATAATGAGCTATCATAAGTCACAAGTCTTAAAGCTCCAATATCTTCATACCATACAATACTAGACATAGTGTTATAGGACAAGATAGAGACTTAAGCCATATTTATCTTGGAAAATACATAATATGAAGAAGAACCTTCAACTATCATAAGTTAAAAGAATTAGCATATACCAGAAAAATAGGCCATTTATTGTATGTCCTTTTGGGCATCTCACCTACTAAAAATAAGTATACAACCAATAATCACATAGATCTACTACCTATGACTGGAAACCCGTAGAACAATTTAACCACCCAATAAAAGCCATCCTAACCATAAAACAATACTAAAAATACATCCATAATAGCCATCAATATAGTAGATCCAACATCACTCATCACATTTCTCAACTTCAATTGAAATAAAAAAATCCCTCGTACACCTAGAGTTGTCTTAGGCACATAAGCTCTAATACCATGTAGAAATTGATTGTAGAAATTGGATTTTAACACAAAATAGAAATTTCACCTCTCTTCTAGAGGCTTCTTGGATCTTAAGCTTATAAGTCTTATGTGTATTATGAAATATAAAAAAATGGTAACCCAAATGGCCTATATTTCAACTCTTAACAACCCCATTCCACTAGGAAATTCAAACTACAAAATACCAATGTGTTTCAATAAGTTTCAAACCTCTAGGAAAAAATTGTCATAGATATAACAAATCTAAAATCACCTATTACATATGTGAATACAACATATTTTTTTTCCTTTCATAATCACTTAACACATTCACCTTTAACTTATGTCAAATCAACAAGATATGTAGAGATGGAAATTACAAACCATGAAAATTGTAGATGAAAATCAAATATGTAGTTTACACATGTATTGGACAATTGAAACTTCATTTATATATATAAATGTGAATTTCTTGTACACAACATATATTTATTAGAAGGCTAATACAATCCACTAGCGTTATAAATCCTTAGTTATGGAAAACCAATAAAATCCTAGCTCACACCAATGAGATCCAATAAACATGAATACATAAGCATGTCCTTCAAGGAAAGACACTATCTTCTTCTTCTTCCCTTCTCCAAGTACAACCTATGGTATCATTTGAAAATGCTGATGTAAAATCTCAAAGGGATGAAACCATGACCCTTAACTTCAACTTGTTCCAACAATATCAATAAAACTTAGTGTCTCCAAGGCAGAGTAAGATAAGGATAAAGTACTCTTGAAAATCCAAGAGAGAGAGGAAGACAAATGCTATCGTCTTGCTTAGATAACTTAACAAGAATGAATAATAATCATGAATGAGAGAATAACTCTCTCCTTCCTCTTTATATATAAGAGGTAAGGAAGGCAAAAAATATATATGTGTGTCAATTCCTTATAAGAAATCTATATTAATCACATGTAGGATCACACATGTAGAGTGCTACACTCAAGGGGCACACATGTCAAGCTCCAAGGTGATGTCATCCTTAAGAAAGGATCCAAATGTAAGGGTTCTCTTTCTACAAGCCTCTAAAAAATCCATCAATCCTCCTAATCCATGTAATCTATTGGGTCCATTCTGTGTACATGAACATTATCACAACCTACACATCCTTGAGCCAACTCTAAGCATCCATATAGGGAACCAAGCTAACCTATTCTAAGTTTTTATGTTCTCCTTCAAGATGCAAAAATCTCCTCCTCCTATGTAGGTTTTTATCCAAGCAAGAAACCATTTCTATGTGGCTATCATGTAAAATTTCACCTAAATTATTAGGTTATTTCTACTCCCCTAGGAAATAATGTCAAATAAGCACCCAAATAAAGTTAAGAAACCGTTGAGTAATGAATATCTAATATCCAAGTACACCATGAACCATCTCTGGTCTGCGAATCCAATGTGGATTTTTTAGGAGTTGAACATATACCATGTACCTCGAAATATTATGAAGTGCTCCTAAACATACTGTAAACACTTTCAAAGCAACCCCAAAAGCTAATGTTTTCCTAGGATATTGGAAATGAGAAGTAGCTAATATTCTAGAAGCTATAGCATCTACATTTGAAGATTTACTTTCTCTAAGAAATAGTGAAAAATGAAGTCACAACAACTACTTTGGAAGGCCTTACATTCTCAATATTTGTAATATAAGATTATGAAACCTACCGTTAAATATCGTCATACTTTTAGAACCATTCATTTTTTAATAAATAAAGTACAAGAGTGAAAAGGATAATTTATCTATCCCCAATGGTGTAAGAATATATCACGCAACATAAGGAATGCATAAAATACACAAAAAAAAACCATCTTCATGTTGGATGACAAGATTATCATTTAAATATTGCAATGATGTGACATGTTTATACGTTGTTCTCAATCCAACACCACTACATTTTGGAATGAATTTTAAATACTCTCAGGAAATGGGTGAAGGGTCTTCAACAAAACTAAAGGATGGTACCTTATTTCTACCCAATATTGACAAAGAGAGGTTGATATAATGATAACTAATGGAAAAGATGAATCATGAGTACCTACTACCGACATAAAGAGTTTTTAAGGAAAAGGGATTTGGGCCAACAAGGGAGGATTAAAAGATTATAATTTGAATAGATATAACATGGAAATAGGATTCAAGAAGATATGCAAGACAAGTTAAGATATGCAAGACAAGTTAAGATTTCCAATTTGGATTACGTCGTCACTATGATGCTACACAATAAATATATATAATAAATATATATATATATATATATATATATTTTGTTATGATAATGAAGAGTCACCAATAATTTTCCAATAAACCATTCTTCAATAATGCAATATGTTGGGGATGATATTCTACTAGATTGAAAATCTTAGTTAGATGAGTAGTGTATAGGTGAATTTCGTAGGGTGAACTCTCTCCTTGAAAACAATGCCATTTCGTACGTTGTTCTCTGTATTGTTCATGCTCTCACAAGGGTAAATGTTAGGCCATAATGTGTAGGAAAAAATTTTGGTTGAGGGGCACCCTCATTGAATAAAATATCCTCTTGGAATGCACAGGTTGAGTTTCAAGAGTATATTATTATTGTAGCCTTAAGAAAACCAAAATAAGGTTTGAGTTATAGTTCTTTGTGAGTGATAAATAATACAAACAAGATGTGAATGTGGGAGATTTTGATCATAAAATTCTCTGGTGAGGCATAGGTTCTATAATATAATTATGAATATAAATGACTAATTAGGAGAAAAATATTTGTATTTAGAGTAGCACTACTTATGAACTCTTTTTGGTTGCAAATTTTGGAAAAAAATTCCTTGGGAATTTAAAAATAGATCATACTAGTTTAAGTGAAACCCATGAAACAAATAGACTTAATAAATGTAAGGGAAATGGATGAAACTTTATTTCATGAGTTTAGTAGAGCCTATACATGATTCATATAATATTCTACCATTAATTAGCCGGAAATAGAAAAAGGCACTAGGGTTTGAGTTGGTCTAATTTTATCCAAGGTTTCTCCACATACCCATTTAAACCAGAAATGTTCCCAAGTAGAAAGAAAATAGTAGTGGGGGATTAAGTCATGTTTTCTCTCCAACTTTTGAAAAACTAAGGTAGAGTCTAGTTGATTCAACATTATTGCTATGGCATTGTTCATTAAAATCTCTTCTAGAATGACATAGATTAGGTCTTAGGAGGGAAATAAGTCTAGTAATTGACCTAATTTAGCATATGGACACATATAATGATTGCAATCTATAATAACCCATTTTTACTAGGCCTAATTTTGTTTTTTTGTGGTCATTCCAGATGTCTTACTGACTTGATATTTTTTTATCAATGCACTATTAAGTAACTTATGCTTAAAATCTCTTTTAATGATATGATATGATGTGATGTGATAATTTTATATGGTCTATGGATGTGTTAAGACTTCATTGGATTTCATTGGGTGTTATGATGTTGCGCATTGAATTATAATATGATTTGATGATGATTAAACAAATGGAAATTCTGTGAATTATATTGATTCATGAAATTGATTGATCACATACCATGTGTGTTTGGAGTATTATATATTGTGACATTTTTGATGAATTTTTTAGTGTGATCCAGGCAAGGCCTGCATGCACTTTGATCAAGTGCTCAAAAATTTGCTACAAATTCAAAGTTGCCGGATTAGTGTGGAACCTAAACAACTGTATAGTTTTCATCAACTTGAATTCAACGCAACTTGTTTCACGTGAAACGGACTCTATATGCTCCTAGAAATATGTTTTGTTTGTTTTCCTAAACATATAAATTAAAAAAAAAAATATGCATGCAGCCTAATTAGTAGTCCGTACTGCTGATGTGACTGTGCATATGATTGTTTTCCTCAAGAGAATTGGATGGCAAGGTGACTGTGCATATGATTGTTTTCCTCAAGCGAATTGGATGGTGCCAAGTGGCACTATTTTATTGGTGTTGATTTTGGTGATTTTGATTGGTTGGTTGGTCACCAACCACAAGATGCCACGTGGCCTAGCCAGGGGGCCACCAAAAATTGGTTTAAGGTCTAGGAAGCAGCGGCAAGGGTCAAACCCGCGACCTCAAAACTCCAAGTGCCAAGTCTATCCAACACACCATACATTGTTTCTTGTTATATAATGGATGTTGCATATATGTAAACCTTCTTTTGTGTGTCATCCGAAAAAAAGGGCCAGCCCTTGGGCTCATGCCACCCAACAAGACTGTGGGCCCAACCAGCAGGGGTGGGCTGTTGGCCTTAGCCCTGGGAATGTGGCCCCCCCTATGTGGTCTAATTTTCAAGATTAAGACATCATTGGGCATTTAATCCATCCTACAAATTCGCCCGAAATTAGGCAAAATCAATGCTCAATTAGTGGAATTGGAGGCGAATTTATAAGATGGTGCTGTATTTTGGGGAAATTGAGGTTTGATTAGCAAAAAGACCTGGGGAAGCCATAACTTCTTTAGTTTTTTACCAAATCAAGAGTAGAAAGAAGCTAGACAAGCATTTTTGGGCATTCTTGCCATTGGAATAGGTTTCAGAGTTGTTTGAGCATTGTAAACTGATATATTCACACTTTTGAGCATAATAGAGAGTTCCAAGCCATTGGAAGTTGGATCAAGGAGATGTATCCTAGGCTGGGTGAACTCCTTCATCATGTGTTGTTGGGATACTATTTTGGTGATGTTTATTTCTATTATATTTTATTGTTCAGTCATTTGTCTATGTTAATTTGTACATGAAATTTACAATAAAACATTCAAAAAATCATGTAAAAACTTGCAATTAAACTCATGAATCTTTAAGCACTTTTACATATTCTGGAGAGGAATTGACCACGAGAAAAATAATTTTCCCATTCATATCAAGTTTGGTATCATAGCTCTTGGTTTTGTTTATGCAAGGAGGATTTAATTGTTTGCAGGTAAATGTGATGCTTACAAGGTTGAAGCTCAAGACAAGAGAAGGGAAGCTAGTTGAAGGTCTCAAAGTTGGGTCAACGAGAAGGAGTGCAATATTTCCACAATCTCCACCACTGGTTCTACCTCAAGTTGCAGTTAGAGCTTCAATAAGTGTGTCACATGAAGGAGAGCCTATAAATATGTCAGAGGATGAGAAGGTTTTTAGGAAGGCTTTCTTTGACATGACAGAGCTGGTGAAAGTCCTCTATGAAGAGAGGAATATAATACTGCAGGGTGAAAGCTCCAAGCCTCCAAAAGGATAAGGTTCTTTAGGAAGAGGAGGTAATGGAAATGGTGGTAAACCTCCACCATCTCCACCATCATCTTCATATTCATCTTCACAGGCATCTTCATCCTCTTCCACTAATACAACCCTTACTAATACTCACCAACATACCTCAAAAGAAATTGGTAAAACACCCCTGTTAAAACTTGA
Organism: Pinus taeda; assembly: GCA_000404065.3. NCBI lineage: Eukaryota > Viridiplantae > Streptophyta > Pinopsida > Pinales > Pinaceae > Pinus > Pinus taeda. The sequence goes on along the minus strand of APFE031699306.1, from coordinate 56,165 downwards.
TGTTAAATTCGAATTGCCCATGTATAATGGTGAAGTGAATGCAGAGAAGCTTGACAATTGGGTTCATTAGTTCGAGCTCTACTGTAGAACAATTCAAAACCTTCAATATGATGATACAAATATTCAACTAGCTTCCTTGAGACTGAAGTGTGCACCACTAATATGGTGGGAAGAAAAGACACAAGAAGAGATTAAAAAAACATGGTAAGATCTCAATTTCTTGGTCTGAGTTCATTGTTGCAATTAAAACACAATTTTACCCTCTAGCATATATGTAGAAAGCCATCATGAATTGGCAGAACTTTAGATAATAAGATTACACCCCAAAAATTTAGAATAAGGTCTCTAACGTTAGGTGTATATTTGCAATCACAAGATGCGTTGTTGAAGTATATAGGGGGTTTACACAGTTACCTTAGGCATATGATCCTTATGCTTAATCCCAAGAGTCTAGATGAGGTTTGTGTGCAAGCCACTCATCTTGAGGAAAGAGGGAAAAAGATTGGAGAAGAGGGTAGAAAACATCCATTTAAGGGTAAAGAAAAAGAAAAGGGTTACAAAGGGAAAGAAAAGAAAAATGCATCCATTAAAAAGGAAGGAGAGAAAAAAATATGTGAACATTTTTCCAAACAGGGTCACGATGAAGACCATAGTTGAAGCTTCATCTAGAGAAGAGGCCTAAGAAACTCAACAACAAAGGAAAAGAAAAGATAGATGCAATAATTCAAGAGTATTTTGGATTTGATTCGGGTGATGAAACTAAAATTACATCCATGGGTATAAAAGGAAAAGAATCCATTGCTAGAACTAGTACATCAAATTATCACAGTAGCAGTGCAAATGAAGAAACCAGGATTCAATTATTTCATGTGAGGGTTATTGCAAAACATACAAAAATCAACACACTTTTTGATAGTGGGTCTCAAGCCAAATTGATATCTGAAGACTTAGTCAAGAAAATTAATCTTGAAACCATTCCACATCCCAAGCCATATCCATTGGGTTGGATATGCAAGGAAACAAACTTACAGGTTACAAGAAAATGTATTCTTTGGTTTGCAATCACATAAAACTTCATTGAAAAAGTTGAATTAGATGTTGTACCACTTGATATTTCAAGAATTATTTGGGAAGTCCTTACCTCTATGATAGAAAATCAATCTTATATCGCCATGAAAATAAGTACCACTTGTTCAAATATGGTCTGGAGTATATTGTGAGAGCTCATCACAAGAAACTAAAACTTTCATTAGTTAATGCAGGGAAAATGAAAAGACTAGTGAATTCAAGCAAGAATTTAGTGCTTCTTATGATCAAACCAAAGAATGATGTTGATTGTGAAGAATTTGAAGTTTGTGATAAAAAATTGAAATTTGATTTGATTGAGTTGATTAATAAAAATGATGAGATGTTTCAGGAACCAAAGGGATTGCCTCCCAAGAGGGGAATCCAACATGAAATACCATTACAGTAAAATTGTCATCTTTCTAACATTGGCATGTATAGGATATAAATAATGTAAAATGTTGAAATACAAAAGCAAACCCATGAGTTTTTGAACAAAGCGATCATCCCACCATCTCCTTCTCCATACAGGTCACCTATTGTTTTTGTGCCCAAGAAGAATGGAAAGCATGTCACTAAGTGGATCTTAAGGAGTGGCTATTATCAAATTAGAATTGTTGAAGGAGACATGTGGAAGCTGACATTCAAAATAAAGAAAGGTTTGTTTGAATGGCTAGTTATTCTTTTTGGTCTTTGCCATGCTCCTTCTACTTTCGTGCATATGATGAATGATGTACTAGAACCATTTCTAGATGATATATTCTATTTAGATGACATCTTAGTTTTTAGAAAATCTCTTGATGAACATGTCATGCATGTGAGAAAAGTACTCGATGTCTTGAAGAAAGAACAATTGTTTTTTAACATGTCAAAATGTGAATTCGGTAAAAATTATTTTGTGTGCTTGAGGCATATTGTTGGAGGAGTTGAGTTGAAGATAGACCCCTCCAAGGTCGATGTCATGATGAATTGGCAACACCCAATATAGTCACTGGAGTAAGAAGTTTTTTGGGAGCTACCCAATATTGGAGAAAGTTTATTGCTAAGTTTTCTTCTATCACATCTCATTTGCATGCATTGACTAGTGTGGAAAATGTTTTCTTGTGGGGAGAAAAGCAACAAAATGCATTTGTTGTCTTGAAAGAAAATATCGGTTCAACTCATGTACTTGCAAGTGACTATGCCATGGATGCAATTGTTACAAGTCTATTTGGGCATCACTCCCAACAATCAAATCAGTGTAAGCAGGGTCTATCAAACCTTAATTCAGTTGCTACATTCCCTAGACATGCCACCTCATTAAGTTCTTTCATCCATGAGATTTTGCTGACTTCAAACCCTGCTGAAGTGCTTCCTTGGGTCACCAACACACCCCTGCCAGGGGTAAGTGCTCTGTAGACCAGGTAGCCCCATTCAAGGCTACGTTGCAGAGCACCTAAGCCCACTCAAGTATATGCTAGGTGAGAATCCTCGAAATATTCATTGGATCTTGAGTATATTCCTCCTTTCTAGAGCCTTCTAGAAGGAACCTAGCTCCTATCCTATCAATATGAGCTTGACTTAGGATAGCCTTGGATCATCTAATCCTCTATCTTCTCATCCCTTTGAACATGGAAACTAATCATCCAATTATGGAAAACCATTAAATGCCATATTAATGACAAAACCACTTGCATTCATATATACATTGGCCTCCCATCATAGAGCCAAAAGGATTGGATATTATTGAGAAATATTGTTGGTTTGGAGACTTGAAATCATTGTCAAAGTAATGTTATGTTGTTGGATTGATGTTGCTATTGGTGTGATGAGGGCTTGGACTAAGTTGGATGAGTGACATGAGATCGAACCACATTGGGTGTAACTTCTCCTTCTATCAATCAATAAAGTTGTTTGTTCCTTTTCCAATACTTTTGTCTATATGTATGATGAATGTATGTTCAAATGTTGACGATTCCATTTGTTTACAATAAATAGATCATATTATTTTATTGTTGTCGTCTTCTATTTATGTTGGTAGGTACCAATTGAGTGAATTTAGTTTGAGTGGGAGCGATGGGAGAAAATCAAATGAGATCAAAGGAAGAGAAGGATCACAAGTAGGTTATTTTATCTTATTTGTTTATTGTAGGAAACGGTTAAACATCTTTACTTCAAGTGTTCTAGGTGTAACTACCCACTTAGAGAAGATATACTTATCCGTAGGTATAAATTTTGTATAACAAGTTGGCGACCATACTGGGGATCATCTATCATTCCTGGTAGTTATCCCTTGTCTTAGCAGCACCGGTAGACTTTGCTTGAGTTCATTTACCCATATTCAATCATTTTGAAGCTTGTTTGGTCAAAATGTGTGCTGATAGTGCTCTCTGGCATCAACACACTGTTGTTCTTGACACAGTGATCTGTAGAGCAGCCTTAGCCTAGAGACAGTGCTTTGCAATGCATTGTCTCCCACTTAGCACTGCATTGGTCCCTGTCAAGCAAAAAACCCATCTTTTTACTTGACTTATTCCAAGATGTTTCACATCTTGTTTGTTGAATGGTCAATGTTTCTCTATCTTTGAATTCCAAATTAGCATATCTTTTCCATGCCCACTTTGGTTTTGTTTGTTCAATATTTATTTATGTTTTCTTTATCATTGTCGAATCAATCCCAAAGATAGCTTACATTGATTAGTCTTTACTTTTCTGAAAAAGAATTGTCGTAAAGTTTTCATTTCTTTGAAAAAGAAACTGTCGTAAAGTCTTCATTTCTTGTGAAAAGCATTGATTGATCATTTGTGCATTTATTTTCTTTATGTTCATCTAATAATTAAAGGAATGAAAATAAAAACATGCATAATTCATTTAGAAGTTTGTGTGTGCTTGTAGGAATGGTATAGGGAAAGTTGCATTAGATGTGCTCTATGCTCTTTGTTTAGAGATTTTGATTGATATAACCATTTTAGTTACAATTTTCATTGTTTAAATCAAATGAAAAGAATGTTTCCCATCCTAGTTGCATTCTAGGAGTTCCAGAAACATCACGTGGTGAACCTGAACGGCAAACTTTTAAACAACATCAACTAAAATTTATCTCAATTAACTTAATGGAGCATTGTAACTTAACGCATAACATTTAGAGCTCTAGGCTAGAGATGTGTTCCAGCGTCATTAAACATAGCAGTTGTCACTAATGGTCTGCAATACATTCCAACTGTGATACCGCATTCCAAGTACGTAAGTATATCATAGCTCTTCCATGTACTTTCGGGTATATCGGGTGGTGTTATAGTAAGAAAAGTATAGGGGAGTGTTCTCACTGTGCGTTTCGCATTAGACAATCTAACATGGATTGGACATCCACGTACTTTCAGATATATTTGGGAGGACTACATTAGATTGCTATCCATCCATAGGTAACTGAGTCGACCGACTTATATACCGTGATACACCGAAAACAACATTCGGGGATATTACCTGCACATATGTTAAGTCCTTGGCTCCTCCCAGGTGGTATATTGCAGTTCATAGTTACTTGGTAATTCTTTTGCCTAGATTAACCTCTTTTTGTTTATTTCTTTTTATAATAAAATCAATTAGCAATTGTGGAAGAAAATCAACCTTTACCTCATCGTTCGTGTAGGACAACAAGTAAACTTCCTTTACCACCTGAAGCTACAGCTAGTCGACGAAAGCAGTCTCATTTAACTAAGTCTAGTACATCAAAACTTCTAGTTCTTCATCTGATTTACCAAAGTCACTTATACAAGTACGTATCGTGATTCCAATTGCACCTACTATTATTGGTTTATATGCTACTGGAGTGGAACCTTTACAATTACCTGAGGACATTGAAAGTGAATTTAGTGAAATGGTAATTGAAGTTTTCCAACAAGAAGTTTATCTTCAACCCAAAGTTTTTCAACAGGATATTATTTCTGAACTTGGATTTGTTCAACTGGAATTTGATCCCGAACCTATCATAGTTCAACAAGAAGTTACTTCTGAACTAGAAGTAGTTTAAGAAATTCATCATGAACCCAATGTTCTTTTACCAGAACACTTGGATCCTAAAGTTAAACAACCAAAAGTTGTTTCTTGTACCAGAAGACGATTAATCAGCTTATCCTCAAACATCTGTAACTGTTGAGACTTCTCCTTTACCTTAGAGTCAAACACCGGAAATTTATTATGGACCTAACAATGAAATCACTCCAAACGGTTTGATTTCTATTATAGAGGAATTTGAAGAAGAAACTTCACCTAGAACTCCAACTTGTTTTGGATCAAGGCTTTATCTTTATCCTTCTTTTCCTCAGTTAACTTATACTACTCCTCTTGATCCTATTTACTTTAAAATCTCATAGATTCATTAGGACATTTATTGGGTCATTTGACTATGGCTAAAACAACATCCCAGACTGTGTCATCTGTTATAGTTGCGACAACATCTACTGTTGCTACTTCTTCGATGTTTACCACAACACTTGAGTCACATCTATATGGTGGTCTGTCTATCCCACTAGGTTACCAATCATTATCTGTAACTCACTCTGGTGTTTATTCTAGTCCATGGTCTTCACCCATGTCATCCATGGGAATTTTACTTGGTTCTTCACTTATGGATACTGAACAGTTTGATCCATCATGTCACTATCAAGCTGTTCCATTTGGTTACCATCAAATGTATCCACTTAACACTGGATTACCTCCATATGGAGAACAATATGCCCAATCTACTTATTCTCCATACTCTGGGGGCCACCATATGGCAGTATACTGTCATATTTAGGTCCAACTTATTCTGGAATGAATGTTTGTCAATGGAAGCCTGCAATGCATGTTCAACCAAGGCTTGTGTATTCATGACAACCAATAAAACCTATTTCATCCATACCTACTATGCATATTGTTATGACTTTACCATAGTCGCAATCTCAATTGATTGTATCACAACCTTTGCAAGTTGATCCTTCAACCTCTTACCCTCAAGTTTCATGTCTATAGACTCAATCTTCTCAGGCCATTTTACACCAGCCATTTGTTCCTGAAATCCAACAACCTCAGGCCAGTTTACCATTAACTTGGATGACTAAGACTTATACTGGTCCAATTTATCCACAACCTGGTAAAACTTATACTGGCGGGAAACAACCATTGTAACAACAACTATGGCAGCCACAATACCAGCAACAACAATTCCAATAGTACCAAACTTATCCCGTCGAACTTGGTCAAGAAGCCTATGCTAGGTTTGTTCAATAGCAAGCTTACCCAGGTTCTAATCAACAACCTTATACTGGATATGCTCAAAAAACCTACCCCTATCAAGGTTACCACTAGTAGATTAATTATGCTGGTATGCAAAGGCCTATTTCCCAAGAAATTCCGACTTACCCTTGTTACGCCCAACCTGACCTAAGCCGATAGTTGTCTTTTGTCGCAACAATTGAATTACTGGGTTTAAATCGGCTTACCAATGATCCCATTCTTTATTCAGCTTGGTGGCAGGTGATTCCACATAAATTTCCTTATGATATTCCTAAGTTAAATGGAAACCCTAGATAAGATCCATCCAATCAGGTTATGACTTTTCATTTATGGTGTTCATCCAGCTCCCTAAATGATGATTAAATAAGACTACGTCTTTTCCAATGTATGCTCACTGGTCTAGCTACAAAGTGGTATATTGAATTACCACAAGCTTCATTTGACAACTTCATAGCCTTAGCCACAATATTTTTAACCCATTTCTAGCTACCCATTAGATATGAAACTAGAACAGAACTGTTGACCAACTTTAAACAGACCACTGCTACTCACATTTCTGATCACATTCATGAGAGGCGTCATCGTCGTCCAATGGTCAAAACTTTTGTTCCTAATCAACTTTTAGCCAAGTGGTTTATTAAATCCTTGTTTCCATCTATCACTAAGGATGTGGCTAAAGGAGTAGTTGTTACTGAAGAGAAAGTAATTCTTCATTCCCAATACTTAGACTTGATTTACACTTAGTTTGGCATGCTCTATGATAAGATTCTGAATGCACCTAGACCAGTTTTTACTGTTCCACCACCCCCATCTAGTAAGGACTCCCATGCCGGTGACGGTGTAATAGGTTCTTCAAGCACTCAAACAGTAAGTAGACCATCTATTCAAGCACTTTCTATTTCAAATAAAACCTCTAATACACCTGATAATACACTTTCTTCCGAAATAAATGACGTGTCATCTGACAAAGGTAAAAATGAAAAGAAACCTAGAAGCAAGAAAAAGGGGAAAACAAAAAAGAAACAAAATTCTCCCCCACAAGAGAAATCATCTGATTCCTCTTCTTCGACTAGGAAACCTCGTTACCCGTGTTTAATTTGTAATGAGAAGCACTTTACACGAGACTATCCTCATAGCTCTAAAGTCTCAAAACTTCTTAACACATCTAGTACATCCGTTGTGTTGACAAACCCTTTTCCAAACCCAGAGACTCATTTGGTTGCTACATATCATGCTTCCACTTCACAAGTGCTTATGCTATCTACCACTAAGCCTAAGACTGATGTTTTGGTGACTACACGAAGTAAATATTATGGTAATCCATCATCGTCATTGAATAACCAAGTTATAGAACACCCCAATGCTTCAACTTTGACTTTGTCTCACTCCATTCCAACATCCATTTCACTAGAGTTAACAGTAAAACCGCATAAGGGGGTTGTTCATAAATCTACATTCAACCCTCAAGCTCAGGCAACAAAAAATTATAACATAGTAGAAGGTTTGGCTCAGTCACCTTCTTCTATGTCGACACTTGAGGTGCTTCAAAATTGTCCCTCCCAAAAGCATGCTTTATTGTCAACAATTGGTGGAATTGATCCAATAGATTCCAATATTGTAGTTTTTAACCATGTGGGTTATACATCATAATTACCATCATAGTTAGCATTCTTGATCCAAGTAAATGCTTTGAATCACCTCATTCACTGAACCATTGTTGACGAGGGTACATCTACTTGTATCATGTCAATGAATTGCTGGAAAACACTTGGCTCACTGCCTTTTTCAAGATCACCTACGACGTTAAAAGCTTTTGACAGTCGCACTTATACACCTTATGGAATTTTAAGTAACCTGCAGATAGAACTAGGGGGAAAAACTGTAACTATTGAAGTTGAGGTCATTGATGGACCCCTTGACTATAATATTTTACTAGAAAGACCATGGGTTTATGCTATGGCTGCTGTGGTTTTGACATACTTTCATATGATCGCTTTCCCTCTGTTATAGACATATTTGGGCACATCAACCCCAAACTTTTATGTTGATGTATTAGGGCTCATCAACCCCTAAAAGAGTTGTTTCGTACCCTAAAGGAACATAGTCATCTAAATACATCATTCCCCAAAAGTTTCATCTGAGAAACCATCCAGAAATTGCCTAAATTGAACCATACTGACTGCTTCACTGGCAAATTATGATGCATACTGAGTGGTACACTGCCAGGGTGTGACGCATACTATTTAGGCCTTCTCTAGGGTGCGATGGGAGAGGATGGACAAATGTCCAGGACATTTGTCAGTTGATTGCTCATGGAATCTTCTAGAACTTTCTCCTATGCCACTTGCCTCTCTAAATTCGCCCAATGATGAATAAGGAATCTAAGAAAATCCCCAATCCCTTCTCTTGTGGAACCCATTGTAACAAGTGGAATGACACTAATCAAACCCCATGGATGACTCACACCCTTGCAAACATCTATAAATGGATCCTTCATCCAAGAGATCTAGAGGCTAGAATATTGTGAATTGCAAGGATGTGTTGATGATTTGAGGAGAGAGTATTGTATTCTTGTTGGAGTGATATTGCTATTTCATGAGGTGAAGAAGGATTGAAGCTAGGAGGATGATGCTAGATTAGACAACTGGGTTGTAATTCTCCTTTCTATTAATAAACCTCTTCAAGTTTTCTTCCATATGATTGTGAATTTGTGAATTTTATCATTTGTGAATGCTATCATTTGTTCATTATATATCTAATTCTGTAATGTTTATGTTGTAATAGATCACGATGCTTTGATGGTTCTTTATTGATGTACTTGTGCAGGTACTATCCAAGTGTGTTAAGTATAGGGAGGAGTTGCAAGATCTGTCAAAGAGGAGAGAGATAAAGCAAGGTTAAGCAAAAGTTCCAGGTTGGTTCCATTATCTTTCTCTTATCTGTTACACATAGAAGAAGTCATTGAATTGCTTTAAACTGTTGTTTCTAGGGTAGTTGCCAAACCTAGAGGGCTAGCATTCTTTAGGAATACTAGTTTTCCCAAAAACAAATTGGCGACCCCGCTAGGGAATGAACAAATGTTTGTTTTTTGTTATTGTTTGTTTTATGTTCAATTGATAAACTATAGACAGAGTTTGAAGTCAGCCAGGTAGCCTTCGAATTGCTCTTGCCCTGTAATTGCATAGTAGATGGATGTTGCTTCAGTAAATCCCTAGTTTAGTTTATGGATTAAACATTTGACTTACAAGAACATCTATATGCCCTTTTGGTAGCTCAGTAACCTCTCAAGACATTCCATCATACTTTGCTCATCATTGTTCATTAAAACCCACCTTAACTCATTGAAAACAACCCCACATTTGAGCCAAAACCCACTTCAGTTGCGCTCCCTGGACCATCGCACTATCTCCCACTGTGACTCAGTATGCATAGCACCTCTCAAGTGCAGTATGTGTGATGCATCTAAGTCTCTGTGAATCCTAGGTGCAATGATTGACTGAACTTTTTTCCATCTAGAAATTGAGCGTTTTGACCTTGTTTTCAGTTTTGTTTGGTTGTTTTGCTGCAAATGAACAGTGCCTCTTTACTGAAGCTTACTTGCATCACTTAGATCAGCCTCAATTACATTAGGATTAGTGAATATTTTTGTGTATTTGTTCCTCATTTACAATCCTTTGTCGAAAAGTTGTTTAAATCGACTTGTCGCTTTGGTACAAAAAGTGTCGTAATTATCGTTTTTTGTCAAAAAGAGAAGTGTCATAAATTCTTCCTTCAGTTGATAATCGATTGAACTTTTCTTGATGCATTTTATTTGATTTGTTTACATTCGAAGTGTTGAAAGTGTTTTTGTTCAAAATTGAAAGTGTCTTTTTTGAGTCTTCCTTCCTCTTTTAAAGAAGAAATTGTCGAAAATGTCATTTTGAGTGAAATATTTCAGATCTTTGCTACATTTAGTTTTCCTTTTGGCATTTTTTACATTAAGGAAAGCGAAAAAAATACATGCATTTGCATTTAGAATTTTTTGATTTGTGTGCAAAAAGATGATTTAGGGAAATGCACTAGTATGTGCTCTTTGCCCTTTGCTTAAAAGCACTATTATCTTCTTTCCCTAGTAGCTAGGATTTTCATTGATCAAATAAACAAAGATTGTTTATCAATGTAGATTGCATCCTAGGAAATTTAGATCATCATCACACGGTGAACCATTGAAAGGAAAACTCTAAACAAGATCAACTTTAAAATGAAATTCAATGAACCTAAAAATGCTTTGGAACTTAACGCAACATATCTAGACATTTAGGCTAGTGACATGTTCCAGTGTTGTTAAAACTAGTGGCTATTGTTTTCATTGAAGTTTGGGTGATTCCTCCTCCTTGATACGACAAGTGCTAGCAGGAACTTGTGCTCCCCGTACTATCATGTATATATTGGGAGACCACAATAGGATTAAATCCTTTATCCATAGAAAACTGAGGTTGTTGCCTTATTGATCACAATGCACTGAACACAACATTTGGGAAGATTGACTATTGTACATAAGTCCTTGGTAATTTATTTTTAATTTGTCACCAAGGTGTATATTGTAGTTCTGTGATTGGTTTGGTAATCCCTCTGTCTAGATTTTCTAGAGTAGTCACTTTCATTCCTTTTCGACTCTTTAAAAGAAAAGGTCCATCTGAGCACTTGTCCTTTTAGGCTCATTAAAAATCGAAGGAGACTAGAGTCATATTTATCTTTTTCTCGACTCTTAAAAACTGAAAAAGCGAAGTTGTGTCCAAGCATCATTAAAATTAATTGAATTCGGAATAACATCCCTATTCCTTAGTTGATCTTAGGTTGAGACATATGGCAACAAATCCGGAGTCCACTGATCAAGGAATCCCTTTTTATGGGAATCCTAGTCCTTTTCCTTCTTTCGAAAATATCGGTGCTCCTTATATGGCTACATTATCCCTTCCGAGATTTACCATTGGCCTGCCAGTATGGTTGTTTTCAACCTCTTTGGTTCAAAATGTCGTGATTTCTCCATAATTGAGTACACCTTCAACTGGACAAAATCAACCTCTAGTTGATCCTGAAGCTGACCCTTCACCTTCTTCCTCATTTATTTCTTCCTCCCCTTCTTCCTCTTCGCTTGGTGAAAGTATTGATACTAGTAACCAGGTGGCTAGGAAAAAGAAGGAAGGGCAGGAGAAGAAGAAGAAGCCAATTCAGCAATGGAGCAACCAAACATCCATTTCTCTGAATGAAACATCTAATGAAAATCCATCCATTAAGCCTCACAAAGTCAAATATCCATGCATAATTTGTGCAGAAGACCATTTTCATCGAAACTGTCCTTACTTTCCTCAAATCTTGAAAGAATGGTGTTCCCATTCACACCATCCTAAGTCATCAACCTCTGGAGATCATGTTGGTAACACATCATCAACTAGTGATAGTAAAGTTCATGGACAGAAGGGAAAAGTCAAGCTTCCATGTAGGTTATGTGAAAGGAATCACCCCTTTCACCTTTGTCCCTTTTTGGATGAAGCCAAAAGAGTGTTGGATAACCATCCTACTTCACTGCTCCCATCTGGTTATAGGAAACTCTCCCTAAATCCTTCACTAGTTGATGAAGTGACTAACCAAAATCAACCATCGGTCCAAACACACTCTCTCTGAAAGTGAATCCTATGAGTCTATGCCCAACCAAAATCAATAGGTTGAGGTAACAGTTGACCCGATTTCAACTTTAGCTAATCGTATCTTTCCCAAAGAAAGTGAAAATCATATTGTTCAAGTTCTTTTTTTTACTTCAGATTCTAATGAGCTTGGGGGCAATCCACCTATTCCATCAAGACAGGAGGAAAATCCTCCAGTTCTCGTAACTCAAGGGGTTAATTCTCTCGTTTCTACGGTACCCTCTCCAAGGAGACTAGTCACTTCCTTTGATTGGAACCAACTGGTGAGTTCCCGCCTTCCTTCTTATGTGCCTTTCCAGATCATAATACAAGTTTGTAAAATGATTGTAGGTGCATTAGTGAGTATCCTTTCTTCAGCGTCTTGGAAAGTGCTTGTTTCACCACCGCTTGTGCCTATTACACAGAATTTGTTGAGCTTTAATAGAGGAACCAGTCAACCATTAGGAATCCTTCCTAAGTTACGTATTACTTTGGGAGGAAAGACCGTTTATTTGAACGCGATGGTAGTCCCAAGACCTTTAGACTACAATTTACTTCTTGGGTGTGACTATGTTTATAACATGGAAGCTATTGTTTAAATACTCTTTCGAGTGATGTGTTTCCCGCATGAAGGAAAGATTGTCACCATTGACCAGCTTTCATTCCCCGGTCCAAATATAGGTCCAAGTCAATCATTGTCCCTAAATGGTCCATTTATATCAATGGTATCATCCTCGCCATGGGTTAATTATGTGGCAACCTATTCCATACCTACATCAGCTAGAGATCGATTTAGTGATGTTGTACACCATGTACTGGGGGCATTGGAACCATATTTCTCCTTCATGACCTCTTACGAGTTGTGATCGAGGAGCTCGAGGATAGTTCCTTGCCTTGTGTCAACCTCATTAAAAGATGAAACCAAGAAGCATGAGGATAGTTCTTTTACTGTGTCAACCTCATTTAAAAATTGAAACAACTCTTACGAGCATAATTCCTTGTCTTGTGTCAAGCTCATTAAAAAATGAAGCAAGGAATCTGATGTGCTAAACAGTGAATTGAACATCTTTGACCACCAAGAAAAATTTTTGTCTTCTTTTCGAGCTTTGATCCAAAGATGAAAAGAAAACTATACAGTCCTCTTTAAACCCTTTTCAGACTCGTTAAACATGAAAAGATCATCGAGCGCTTGTCTTTTCCAGCTCGTTAAAGTATTGGAAATGTCATCCCTCCTGTATTATTTTATCCTTTTTCAGACCTGAGGGATTACTTTACGAGAAAGAACTTATGGAGTTTTCTTTTTGTCCCATTTCAAACTCTCTAAACATGAAAAGGACCGAGTTATCCTTGTCATTAAACTCGTTAAAACAATAGCGATAAACTTGTCCATCTAGTCGAGACCAAGTTTCAGTATCGCTAGACTTGTTAAAATATAAATAGCAACAGGTTTGCTCGAAGGGAAAATTATAGAACAAGCATATGTTATCCTCCTCAAGCTTGACAAAAATAAAGAGGTGCTGGTCAACAATGACTGGGGAAAAAGGGAAAAAACTTGAAGAGTTTATGGTAGCAAGTCGCTCTTGAACATGACACTTTCACTTCACCTCCATTACTGAGTTGGGTTGGGTTATTCCGTTCACCAGACATCACGCCATTGGTCTTTCATACCATCCATCTTTTGGGGTTAATGATACCAATTCATCTTAGTGTCGCCGACATGTTCAAGAGAAGTCATTCAGTTTGGAAATCACTATCCAGTTAATGTCTCATACATTGCAATACCTCCAACCTTCATTTTTTCATGACCGCCGTTCTTGAACCTTGTGTCATTAGTTCATTTTTCACCTCCAGAAATAATTGTCTTCGTTTCATGTCGTATATGTGGGATACATCAAGGCCCTCCTATGAAGAGTTTCTTCTTATTGACATCAGCTCATTATCCAAGAAGTTGACTTGGAAACAACTCTTTCAGTGCTTTGAATCTTGCATACATCAATGGCAAGTTTCTCGCTTCCGGCGACAGGTTGACATCAATGGCCTTCAACTGAAAGATTTTGTGTGGTGTTCAACATCAAATCATGTATTCACACCATGAATTGTACTGTAGTACCTTGAGGATCATTATCATTATCAGTGATTCCTCTCATGTTTGTTAATAGCTCACATCATTGGCTAGTAATCAGGTGATGTCTTTCCATGTTCGACTTCAGAACATCCCTTCACATGGTTTGACTTGTACATTGGGTGAATATTGAATGAGTTTGAAGACCCTGGATCTAGTTTCATCCATCTGGGCTACGATATATTTGGGGAAATAAAAACATCAAATGTACAAACGCTCTACACAGATGGTCATCCTAACCATGGATTGTGACTCTATATCTGCAGAATCATGAGTCTGTATCTGTAGACGACAATCTGATTTATGTACATGAAATGAAATTTATAAAGTTGAGCATGGGAATGCCTCCCTTAGCTAGATCATGAAAAATTATATTATGATGATGTATTGTATTGTAATGTATGCAGGTCACCTTCCAGTTCAAAACTTCGGATCCTCAGGATAAAGAATTTCACCTGAAATGAATATTTACGACCTCATGCTTTAGGGGGCAACGTTTATAGACATATTTGGGCACATCAACCCCAAACTTATATGTTGATGTATTAGGGCTCATCAAAACCTAAAATAGTTGTTTCATACCCTAAAGGAACATAGCCATCTGAATATATTATTCCCTAAAAGTTTCATCTGAGAAAGCATCTAGAAATTGCCTAAATATAACCATATTGACTGCTCCACTGGCAAAGTGTGATGCGAACTGAGTGGCACACTGCCAGGGTGTGATGCATACTATTTAGGTCTTCTATAGGGTGTGATGGGTGAGCATGGACAAATGTCTGGGACATTTGTCAGTTGATTGCTCATGGAATCTTCTAGAACTTTCTCCTATGCCACTTGCCTCTCTAAATTTGCCCAAGGATGAATAAGGGATATAAGAAAATCTCCAATCCCTTCTCTTGTGGAACCCATTGTAACAAGTGGAATGACACTAATTAAACCCCATGGATGACTCACACCCTTGCAAACATCTATAAATGGATCCCTCATCCAAGAGATCTAGAGGCTGGAATATTGTGAATTGCAAGGAAGTGATGATAGTTTGAGGAGAGAGTATTGTATTCTTGTTGGAGTGGTATTGCTATTTCATGAGGTGAAGAAGGATTGAAGCTGGGAGGATGATGCTGGATCAAACAACTAGGTTGTAATTCTCCTTTCTATTAATAAAGCTCTTCACGTTTTCTTCCATAAGATTGTGCAATTGTGAATGTTATCATTTGTTCATTATATATCTAATTCTGTAATGTTTATGTTGTAATAGATCACGATGCTTTGACAGTTCTTTGTTGTTGTACTTGTGCAGGTACTCCCCAAGTGTGTTAAGTATGGGGAGGAGTTGCAAGATCTATCAAAGAGGAGAGAGATCAAGCAAGGGATTAAGCGGAAGTTCCAGGTTGGTTCCATTATCTTTCTCTTATATTTTACACATAGAAGAAATCATTGAATTGCTTTAACTATTGTTTCTAGGGTAGCTGCCAAACCTAGAGGGCTAGAATTCTTTAGGAATACTAGTTTTCCCACAAACATCCTCATAAAGGTGGAATCACAGTAGTTGATCAACTCGCCTTCTTCATCTCTATTTCACAGGAAACTAGAAGTGTTCCGTTAGTTCACAAACCTTTGCTATCTCTTCAAAACATTGGAGTAGGTCTCTTCAAAGATTCCTCCCTAATGGGCACCTTTTCACTACTGTCACCATCACAAATGGTAGAAGTTGCAAAAGTTGAGACCTGTAACATGATATCTTCCACTTCATCTGACTCATGGAAGATTTACAATAATTCTGAAGTTGATATGCATAATGAAACCATGCCACTAAGCCCAATTGAGCTCGCATAGCAATCAATATTTTTGGCTTGCGCAACAAATCCAAATCCATCATGACCGATTGTATGGGTTGATCGTTCGTTAGAATATGGTAATTCCTTTAATCCTTTTTCACATGCATTTTCTACTGATGAAGGAATCATCTAATGAATGATGACAGAAGAAGAACCATGGGCATATTATCATCATCAATCCCATATTTCAGATCACATAGAAGATATTCCAAATGAACTAAATCGCCCTTCAATCATTGATTTCCTTTCAAATTTTGTATTTATAGACACATTCGATTCCGAACGAAACTTATCAAATATCGAAGAAACCATTTCTATCTATATTTCGACCAAACCTAGAATTGTACAAAACATCCATGTTGGCAAATCTTGTTCTCCATTGGAACTTGAAACTTATCGTGCTCTTTTTCATGAATTCTGTGATATATTTTCTTGCTCATCTGAGGAAATGCTAGGTATTGATTCTAGTATATTTGAACACGAGATTAAAATGTATCCTAATGTCAAGCTAGTACGATAGTGCCTCTGTCATGTTCATTCGAATAAGGTTGTTACCATAAAAGCATAAATTGAAAAAAAAAATTACATGCTCGTTTCGTATACCCCATTCCTCTTACGGATTGGGTTTCCAATATTGTTCCTGTCACGAAGAAACAAGGAACAATATGTGTTGATTATAGGGATGTTAATCATGCTTGTCCAAAAGACAACTATCCCACTCCCTTTATTGCTAGATAATTGATGAATGTGTCGGATGTGAAATATTTTCATTTATGGATGGCTTTTCCAACTATAATCAGATCAATATCTACCCAGAAGACCAATCTAAAACTGCCTTTATTTGTCCTTGGGGCACATTCACATATAGGAAACTCCCTTTTGGTTTGAAGAACGTTGGGGCAAATTTTCAGAGGGCAGTGAATTATGCCTTCCACAACATAAAACACATCGTTCAACCCTATCTAGATGACTTACCTACTCATTCAAGGAAATGGGCAGATCACCCTCAACATTTGAGAGCCATATTTTTATGGTGTCAACACTACAAAATTCGACTCAATCCACATAAATGTGTGTTTTGTGTTGGTTCTGGTTGCTTAATTGGTCTTGTAGTGTCCAAAGAAGGAATTCAACTTGACCCCTTGAAGGTTAAGGCAATTCTTGATCTGAACCCACCTTCCAATTTACTTCAGTTATAGAGAATCCAAGGGAAGGTTAACTTTCTAAGGAGATCCATTCCCAACTATGCCGAAATGGCTAAATGGCTAAGGGAATTTTTTTCCATTAGGACCATGTTGCACAAGCTTCCTTTGATGCTCTCATAGATACCCTGATCTGAGCATCATTAATGTATTCTCCTAATTATCATAACGACTATTTCCTATATCTCGTCACTACAAATAAAACCATTATTATGGTTTTAGTCCTAGAAGAAGATAGGATTAAACATCCAATCAATTATTTGAGTCATAATCTCAATGATATGGAAATTTAACTATTCTTACATAGAGAAGCTAGCTTTGGCTTTCGTTCAAGCGGTACAAAGTTTTCGCCATTATATCTTGCTCCAAGAGACCACTTTCATTTCGGATTGCAACCCTATGACATACATCTTGTCACATCAATTTGTTGGGTTGTGTTATATTCTTTCCATGACTAACCTACGTAGTGAACCGGGGGGTTAGAGGGGTGGCGGAGCCCCCCCTTCGTTGCGCCAATAGTGCAGCGGGGGGGTCACAGGGGGGGCAGCATCACCCCCTGTCCGGTGGGTTTGAGGGGGGCGGGTAGCCCCCCTCTACAG